>JAWLRI010000928.1:1006758-1038802 GCA_034781795.1 Crypturellus tataupa | reverse complement strand
CTGGTGTCACCCCATGGGGACACCCTATGGAGGGGTTGTCACTCCCCGAGATCCAAGGGGTGTCCCCTTATGGGGGGGGGGAGCACCACCCCATAGGGCACTGTCACCCCATCGGGTGTGTGGGGAGGTGGCACTCTCTGGTGTCACCCCATGGGGACACCCTATGGAGGGGTTGTCACTCCCCGAGATCCAAGGGGTGTCCCCTTATGGGGGGGGGGAGCACCACCCCATAGGGCACTGTCACCCCATCGGGTGTGTGGGGAGGTGGCACTCTCTGGTGTCACCCCATGGGGACACCCTATGGAGGGGTTGTCACTCCCCGAGATCCAAGGGGTGTCCCCTTATGGGGGGAGCATCACCCTATAGGGCACTGTCACCCCATAGGGCACTGTCACCCTATAGGCACTGTCACCCCGTCGGGTGTGTGGGGGGGTGGCTCCTATGGTGTCACCCCATGGGGACACCCTATAGCAGGGGTGTCACCCCCAGGACCCAGGGCGTCCCCTTACGCGTCCCGAGGGCGGTGTCCCCGCCGCGGCGCCCCGTGCCAGCCGCTCCGTGACGCCGCTCCGTGACGCCCGTCCCGTCCCGCGACGCCCGTCCCCGCTCGGGCGGTCCCTGCGCCCGCTGCCGCCGGCTCCGATCCTGTTACAGCCGGAGCCCGCGCGGCCGCTCCCGTTCCAGATGGTTCCCGCCCGGGCGATCCCGTTGCAGCCGCTCCCCTTGCAGGCGTCCCCCGGCCATGGGGGCCTTCCCGGAGCTCTCCCTGGAGGCCTCCAAGCTGCTCCTGTCGGCATCGCTCACCTTCGCCGCCGTCTTCCTCTTCCTCAGCTTCTTCCCCTTCGCCCCGAAGGGCGCGAGGCCACCAGGTCAGTGCGGGGAATGGAAGCGGCAGGGAATGGGAATGAAACTAGCAGGGAATGGGAATGAAACCGTCAGGGAATGGGAATGGAACTGTCAGGGAATGGGAATGGAACGGAAAGGGATATGGGAATGGAACGGAAAGGGATATGGGAATGGAACCGGCAGGGGAATGGGAATGGAAGCAGCAGGGATATGGGAAAGGAACTGGCAGGGATATGGCAATGGAACCGGCAGGGAATGGGAATGGAACAGAAAGGGATATAGGAATGGAACCGGCAGGGGAATGGGAATGAAACTAGCAGGGAAATGGGAATGGAACCGTCAGGGAATGGGAGTGGAACCAGCAGGGATGTGGGAGTGGAAGCAGCAGGGATATGGGAAAGGAACTGGCAAGGATATGGGAATGGAACCGGCAGGGAATGGGAATGGAACTGGCAGGGAATCGGAATGGAAGCAGCAGGGAATGGGAATAGGAATGGAACTGGCAGGGAATGGGAATGGAACCAGCGGGGATATGGGAATGGAACGGGCAGGAAAATGGGAATGGAACTGGCAGGGAATGGGAACAGAACCAGCAAGGAAATGGGACTGCAACCAATAGGAAAATGGGAATGGAACCGGCAGGGAAAGGGCATGGAACCGTCAGGGAATGGGAGTGGAACCAGCAGGGATATGGGACTGGAAGCAGTAGGAAATGGGAGTGGAACCAGCAAGGATATAGGAATGGAACCGACAGGAGTATGGGAATGGAACCAGCAGGGAATAGGAATGGAACTGGCAGGGATATGGGAATGGAACTGGCAGGGAATGGTAATGGAAGCAGCAGGGATATGGGAATGGAAGCGGCAGGGAATGGGAATGGGAATGGAACCGGCAGGGATATGGGAATGGAACCAATAGGGATATGGGAATGGAACCAATAGGAAAATGGGAATGGAACCGTTAGGGATGTGGGAATGGAACCAGCAGGAAAATGGAAATGGAACCAATAGGGATATGGGAATGGAATCAATAGGAAAATGAGACCGGAATTGTTAGGGATATGGGAATGGAACCGTCAGGGAATGGGAATGGAACCATCAGGGAAATGGGAGTGGAACCAGTAGGAAATGGGAATGGAAACAGTGGGGATCTGGAAATGGAACCAATAAGAAAAGGGGACTGGAACTAGCAGAGAAGTGGATTGGAATTGATGGGGAAAATGGGACTGGAATCAGTAGGAAAATGGGAGTGGAACCAACTGGGAAATGGGAATAGAACCAGCAGAGAATTGGATCAGAATCAAAGAGCAAATGGGACTGGAAGCAATCGGGAAATGAGAATGGGACCAGCGGGGAAATGGGACTGGAACTAGCAGGGAAATGGGAGTGGAACCAACATGGAAATTGGAATAGAACCAGCAGAGAAATGGATAGGAATCAGTGGAGAAATGGGAAAGGAATCTGTAGGAAAATGAGACTGGAAACAGCAGGGAAATGGGAATGGAACTAGTAGGAAAATGGGAATGGGACCAGTGGGGAAACGGGAATGGAACGAGTTGGGTGTTGGGACTAGGGAAATGGGTCTTTCTTGATGTGAAAGGAGAGGAAAGGAGGAAATAAAAAGGCAAGGAACGAGCAAACAAAAAGAGGAATAAGCAAAAAGGGGGAAGCAAACAAGGACGAGGGAATGGAGGCTCCTGGTGCCTCAGTTTCCCCCGCATTCCCAGCAAACCCGGTGTTATTCCCGCCACAGCCAAGTCCCGGCTGGGTTTTGCGTCCAGCCCAAAAATTGGGATGGGAGAACGAAGCCTCGGGCTGAGAACCCCCCACTTGGCCCGAGGGTGGCCGGGCTTGGGGACAAACAACCACGATGTCCCCGTGTCCCCCCCCGGGGCCTCACAGGGGGTGTCACCTGCTCCTGACGCGGCGGCTGCCCCGTCCCCCCCGGCCTTGAAAGGGCACCGGGCGCGGGCAGCGCGCACAGAGCCAGCGCCGGTCACCGCGCCGCCTTCCTCCCGCTTTTCCCCGCCTTTATTCCCTTTATTTTGCTGTTTTTTCCAGCGCGGAAGATGGCCCAGCCGTCTAAACCCCCCTGCGGTGCCGAGAGGCCGGGCGCCGGGAAGGCCATCGCCGTGCTCACGTCCGGAGGGGACGCGCAGGGTAAGGCAAAACCCCGCAAAACACAGTGGAAAAAGGGATTTTGCGCCCCAAAATCCCTGCTGATTATTTGCAACCCGGTCACTTGCTGCAAGGCTTTGAGGTTGCATCGGGCATTCGGGGCTTGAGTGGATTTTTTAGGAATCCGGGGGGGATTTTAGACTTTTTTTGGGATAATGGGCATGCGGTGGCGTTGCTCCATGTGCCGGGAAAGCAGTAAATCAGCACCTGGAGCTTCACATTCCTGCATCTGGGAATAAACTGTTTCCAAAGCTCCTAAAGGATGGGAAACACCAGGAGAAGGGGCTTGGAAAGGTGGCATTCCGGGCAGGCAGAGTTGAGGGGAATGTCCCCCTTGTCCAAGGTCGGGAGGGAGCCCTGTCTTGGTGTTCCTGTTTTTTTTTTGCTAAGGAAAAGGAAAGAAATTGGGAAATGTGAGGAAAGGAGGGTCTGAGCTTGCAAGAACAAGGCAAAAAATACCCAGCCCCGCTTATCTGAGTGAGAGCAAATGCCGCAAGGGAGCGTTCCCAGAGGGAATGTTTGGATTTGCTCCGCTGGGAGCTCCGAGCGGACCCGTCGGGGTCTGCTTGGCTTCGTCAGCGGCGCCTCGGTGACAGCGCGGGGCTGGCGTGACACGAGCTGTGTCGGTCGCCGGCCGCGGAGGCGTCACATGAGCGCGGGCGGCTCCGGTTACCGGCCGAGCTAAATGTCAGCGGGGCCAAAAATAACCCGGAGCCGGGGAAGCGGAGCCGGAGCGGAGCGCCATCCGGCCACGGCTCCCGCTCCGGAGCTTTGGGAGATGGGGATGATCCGGGTTTGGGGTCGAGGATGCTCCGGGAAAAACGCCGCCGGGGTCTGCGTGGGCTTTCCCGCTGACGCTCGGCTTCCCGTCCGCAGGAATGAACGCGGCCGTGCGCGCCGTCGTGCGCGTCGGCATCTCCCTGGGCGCCAAGGTCTACTTCGTGCACGAGGTGGGCACCGCCGCGGCCGCCCTCGCCGGAGTCGGCAACGGGCACCCGGAACGGCCGCTCGGGCAGAGCTCGACCTGCGGCTTCGTTCCCTAGGGATACCAAGGGCTGGTGGACGGAGGGGAGAACATCAAGGAGGCCTCGTGGGAGTGCGTGTCCATGATGCTGCAGCTGGTGAGCTCGGGGGCGGCGAGAAGGTCACCGGGGAGGGGGCCGCGGCGGCCGCGGCGCCCTGACCTTTTCCTTGGCGCGTAACCGGACGCCGCGGGGCCGGGGTCAGAGCGAAGGTCCGAACCCCAAAATAACGGGAAATCGGAGCCGGCGGCTCGGGTTTCGTAAACAAGCCCCGGCCGCAGCCGCGTGGCCACAGGGCATGGCAACCACAGGGGACACATGGCCACCACGGGGGACACATGGCCCCGAACCCCCAAACTAGGCTGCTCTCCCCCAAAACCGAACGCCGGGGCGCCCATTGCGACAAGGAGCGCTCCGCGAGGGCCACCATGCGGGTGTCCGAAGGCCCGTGAGGCGCCCGGCGCGATGGGCACCCGCCTTGGCGGCTCTTGCAGGGCGGCACGGTCATCGGCAGCGCCCGCTGCCAGGACTTCCGCACGCGCGAGGGCCGCCTGAAGGCCGCCCGCAACCTGGTCAAACGGGGCATCACCAACCTGTGCGTCATCGGCGGCGACGGCAGCCTCACCGGGGCCGACACCTTCCGCGCCGAGTGGAGCAGCCTCCTGGCCGAGCTGCTCAAGACGGGTAGGATGCCGGGTGAAAATGCGCAGAAAGGGCCACATTCCTGGGTGGGTTTTATTTCTTTTTCCATCTCCGGGTTGGTTTGGGTGCCAGGATTTGCCTTGGTAAACGCAGCCGGGGGCGATGGCAGCGGGCGGCATCGCGTCCCTCTTCGCGCTGTGTCCCCCCAAAACCCGCCAAAACTGCAGCCCCCTCTCCAACATCCCCCTCGCAGGGGGCGTCACGGCGGAGGAGGCCAAGAGCTCCAGCCACCTCAACATCGTGGGCATGGTGGGCTCCATCGACAACGACTTCTGCGGCACCGACATGACCATCGGCACCGACTCGGCCCTCCACCGCATCATGGAGATCGTGGATGCCATCACCACCACCGCCCAGAGGTACCGGCGGCCACCGGGGGCCCAGGTGTCCGGGTAGCCGCACTGGCTTCCCACTGGGAATAACGCTCCGCCGTGTCGCCCACAGTCACCAGAGGACGTTCGTGCTGGAGGTCATGGGCCGTCACTGCGGGTAAGGCTGGCGGGGAGCACCCAGCTGCTGCCGAAACGATGAATTTGGAGAAAAAAGCCCCAAAAGGCCCCGCCTGTGCCCGCAGCTACCTGGCGCTTGTCACATCCCTGGCCTGCGGCGCCGACTGGGTCTTCATCCCCGAATCTCCGCCCGAGGACGACTGGGAAGATCACTTGTGCCGGAGGCTCACGGAGGTAACGGGGTACCCGGCGGCGAGGGGGGTGGCTCCGGGGATGCTGCGGTCACCCAGGGTCACCCCCTTTCCCATATCGTGTCCCCCGTCCCCAGACCAGGCTCGGGGGCTCCAGGTTGAACATCATCATCGTGGCTGAAGGCGCCATCGACCGCCACGGCAAAGCCATCACCGCCGACGACATCAAGAACGTAAGAGGGACGGGGGGCTCCGGCGGGGCAGAGTCGTCCCCAACGGAGCTAACGGTCTCGGCCGCCTCGTGTCCTGCAGCTCGTGGTGAAGCGCCTGGGCTACGACACGCGGGTCACCATCCTGGGCCACGTGCAGCGCGGCGGGACGCCCTCCCCGCCGGGGGCCCTCCCGGGGGGGAAGATAGGTGTGGATCCCGACAAAGCGCCTTGTGGCGCTGCGTGTGCGCGGGGAAGGCAGGCGAGGCCTGGGTGGAAAGCTGGTGTTTCAGGCTTTGTTTACTTACTTGTTTAAAAAAAATATCGTTTCCTTGCTGGTATTTATTTCTTTGCAGGCTCATTTCTTTCCTGGTTACGTTTTGAATGTGTTTTTCTGAGCTGGCGGTCCTCGTCCAGCACCTCGGTTTTACCCGCCCCTAGAGCTAACCGTTTCCTCCTGTTCTTTAGGTTTAGCGCAAGCAGCAGCGTGGAAAGAAAATGACCCACTGGTTTCATCGCAACCCCTTGAAGGCCACAGCTCCCGTTTCCTTCAATTTTTACGGGGTAGCCACCACTCCTGGTGCAGCAAAGATTTGCAAGTAAGTGCCGGATCGGCTTCAGTCCGTCGCTCGGCGTGGAGGTCTTGGCAAGTAATGGTTACTCGTAGGATTTTCTTCTGAGTACATGAGAAATGTGTAGGCTGGGGGACAATAAAACACTGACAGCATTGAGCAGTTCATTACAAAGAAAGAATTATCCAGTTTTCAAGTCTCTTGCTGTATAGCAAGGCCTATTATAATAACTCGGAGGCAAAAACACTAAACGTTTCATTGTGTCTGTGGAGACTGGGCAGTCTTCTGCAAAAGGACTATTTAAAGTAGTTTCCATAAGTGAATAAGGGATAAGTGTTTTGTCGTAGATAGGAATGTAATGAAAGGGGATCTCAGGCTATTTTGCAGACCTTTTCTTATTTATGTGCTGGTGCCATTCTAATATCCAAGAATATTTCTGCTTATTATTTCTGTTCCCTGCACCCAACTTTTTTTTTTTTCTTTTTTGATAAAAGAAACATTTCCTTTTTAGTTTGTGTTTGGACAAGAATTTGACAGTGAGTGGTAGTTATTTGTTGCTATCTGATGCTTTGGTTTAAAGTACTATCCATTTTGGGCAATCCTGGGTATCCAGAGGAGTTGGGAAGATTTTTCTGTGTGTTAGCTTCTTGCTAAAAACCTAAAGCGCCTCTGCTTGTGTTAAGATAGCTAAGCCGAATGCCTGCTTCACTTTCTTATGTAAAAGAGCAACCTGTGGTGATAATGTGTGAGTGGGTACCTTTTTATTACCAAAACATTGTAGAGAAGAGCTTCTTAGTTTTCTTCTGTATTTCTTGCGTACAGTGATATAAGATTAGCTCGAACACGGCTGTTGGAGCTGTTTACTGACTTGAGCTGCAATCCAGAAATGATGAAGAATGCAACTGACTTGTACTTCTCACTCTTGCAAGGTAGGAACATGCAAAAGTGCTAATAAGTCAAGAGGTCTTTGATATAACTTGACTTTTAATGACACTGCTAAGAATATATGTTGTACTAGTGTTGTTTAAAGAAGCTCCGTGCTTAGGAAGGCAAGTGTCTTTGTGGGTTCCCTGCTTGTTACCAGTCCATAGCATTCACCAGGCCCTTCCTGCAGGTTTCAGATACTTTGTGACTGCCAGGACCGGGTGCTGTTAGTCCTTGTGTTTAACCACACTCAGCTTTCTGCTGGAGGAAATCTGTTTTTTAAAAAGAGATTGCAATGACTTGCTGCTTTAGAATAAATTGAATCTAAAGCTACATAAGAGATTCATTGCAAGTTTATCCTTCTGTTGCTTAAGTGCGTAGTTTCTTGTTATTCTAGCATGTGCGTTTTCAGTAGATAGTCACTTGTGATGCTCAGATGGGTTTCCTTGAAACCTTCCTGCCAGTATTTTGATAACCTCCCTTAGCAGTTGTCCACTTGAATGATTTACGTGAGACTGAGAGTTTCCAGGAATCATCTGGTTCATGAAAACAGTGAGATTCCTCCTCTTCTCTCCTCCTTCCCTCTGTGGCAGCTCAAATAGTTCAAATTGCTGTAACTCTTTGTTCCTAGGAGGGTGTAAGTTAATCAGACCTTCTAGAGAAAGGTAAGATAATAGTATTAGGTGCTGAAGACAAGATTTGAGGAGTATCTTTAAGAAAGCATTGTGCTTGCCTGCTAAAATCTTTATGTGGAAGAAACGGTTCCCTCTTGCTGAACATGTAGTGTCCTAGCCTAAATAGCTGCTGTCCTGAATTCTTGAACTCTGTAAAATGCAAGCAGGCATAAGGCAATTTTTACCCCAGAAAATTCTTTCTTGGGTCCACGTGTGCCAGCATTTGTACACCCCATAGCATGTGCTCCAAAATCCCCCTGCCACACACACCCTATATAGCTGCCCTATAGGAGACCTACAGACACCTACAAGACATCACAATTTACAGGATTGGACTGATAAGCTACTGGACAAGGAGTTTCTTAGGCTAGCCCTTTGTCTTGTTGCAAGCCTTGTTCTCAAAATGCTGAGGAATAAAAGCATCAGGAAATAAGAGAGCTTTAAACTCTACAGCAAAAACAGTCCTTTATCTATATCTGTGTTCTCATTGATCCCCATTCCTCTTCCTGCCTGTCTCTGTTTCTCACTTTGAGATTGCCTTTTGGTACGTGTTTTATTTTACAGGTTTTATTGTTTCACTGGATAACTCTTCCCAAGAATCTAAGTTGCGATATATTCAGAATTTCAAATGGACAGACACATTGCAAGGACACGTTCCAAGGTATGTGTGGTTCCATCAGTACAGGATGTGCAGTTCTTTTCTTTTGATGTGTTGCATACATCGGTGCCAGCTGGTTTGTGATGGAAAACTTAAACGTGGCAAAATTTTGGACACAAAATAGTTTCGAAAAACTTGTTGCTTTGTGGCACATGTTCTGAAGTGAGTGTGGCCTTTATTAGTGATGATAAACTTACATGATAGATAACTAAAACATAGTGAATCCTTTTGCAAACTATACTTACAGTTGGCTAGAGAAGTACAACAAAAAAACAGTTTTGAAAGTATTTCTGAATTAAGTGCCACAGAATAGATTACTGCTGTTGAAAACTACCTCATTCATTTCTTAATTAATGTTTTGACTTCTTGTAGCCTACATGTTGGTTAGGGTTTGGGGCGGGTTGTTTTTCTCTTGTTCTCCAAAACTCCTAGTATAGGAGCTGCAAACAAAGCTTTTGTTTTAAAGAGAAATGTAGGAATATAGATCTGGAAAGACTCTCCTGGATATTGGTGACCCTGTTGTATAATTATTCCTACAGATTTGTCAGGTGTTATTTAGAAGTAGTGTTCAACTCCCTTAAAGCTTTTCTTCCCCTTAAAAAACAACACATTGATTAGGATTCTCTTAATTTTCTTATGCTTGTACCTGTTTGTTCTTGTGCCAACATTATTTACACCACACCCATACCTTTTCTTTTAAACATATTTAGTTTCTAAGCTACTTTGAGCTTGTAATAGTAACTTAACTCTTATCAAAGTCCAAGCATATTTTTAACTTCTGAAATGTCCTGCATTTATACGTGCCATTTGATTGCAGTTATATACATACTTGCAATAAAATGTGTTTTGAGAGATGTAGCAGACTTAGGAAGCTGCAACTTTAAAGTAGGCAATCCAGAACGAGGCTTTGCACTAAATGTGCAATTAAAAAAAAAAGTCAGCCACACCCAAAACTAAACAAATCTCAAGTTACTGTTTTAAAATAAAAGTTCCCAAATGTGAAGGGTAGACATTTGAATGTGAGAAATCATAATTATGAACTCTTCAAGGGAGTAAGTGAAAACTGAAGTCTGTTTTAGGTAGTTTTTAGGCAAATAGGAAGTTCTGAATTGGAAATTACTGACTTGTAAATTAAAACTATTTTACAGAGAGCAAGGCCAACTCATGCTGCAGAATTCTATGAGAGAATTTGTCAGAACAAAATGGAAAACATTAAATTGTTTGGGGGTTGTTTTGGGGTTTCTGTCTCTCTCTCTAGTTCCCAGCAGGATGCAGTGTTTGAACTGGTTTCCATGGGATTTAATGTGGCTCTGTGGTACACAAAATACGCATCAAGACTTGCTGGAAAAGAAGAGTAAGTACTTTGCTTTTCTTGGTAATTCCATTGCAGCAGTATTCCATGAAAAAAAACCTTAGTAGGTTATGAATTTTGACTGCCACAGTGTGTGTCCAGCGGACGTAGCTACACATTCAGGAAGGCAGGCGGCTTTCATTCGTGTACTTTAATGCCCACATGCACCTCATGCATCCTTCCTTGCATCCATGACCAGTGTATAAGTACTATATGAATGTGATGTAGGGAAGGCATTAGCTGTGAGTAAACTTTTCATCAGTCCTACTCTAGATGTCTAGTTCTAAAATTTAAGTTCTCAAAATCACAGCTCTGCTGCCTCCTAACAGGTTTCTGAAGCTTTTTCTGAGGCTTCCTTTCAGTTGAAAGTCATTGCAAGGGGTTACCTTTTTTAGTGAAAATAAAGTTTTCACCAGAAGGTTAGCATGGCACAGGTTACTTAGAGGGACTCTGGACTCTCTTCTTGAAGGGCACCAAGATTCAGCTTGACAAGGCCATAGCTGACTTTTACTGTTGGCAGTAGTCCTACTCCAAGCAGGAGATGGGACTAAATGACATAAAATGTCATTTCCAACCAACATTTCTGTGATTCTTTTTGTGTTCTGCCTTTTCTTAGTATAACAGAAGATGAAGCAAAAGATGTTCACAGAAGCCTGAAGATAGCAGCTGGGATTTTTAAACATTTGAAGGTAGTAAAATTTTCTTTGCTGTCTATTTCTTAAGTTGTCTCTGATTAGAGTACTTGACTTCTTGTCTTAGAAGAGCTTTGCTTTTATGATGGAAGTGGAGAATATTTGACCAGATATTTGTACTCCCTGGATGCTACCATAAAGAGAAGAGTGTTAAATTTGTCATGCTACCACTCAGTTTCTGCTGCTCTTCCCCACTGGCAAAGGAGTAGTAATCAAGTCTGGGCAATAGCACATGCAATAGTGTAGCTAGGCATCTTGTGATCCTCGCTCAGGGCTGCGTACACTTAGGAAAAACATGAAATAGTCCCCATTTAGGGACTTGCTTTGAATTACCAATAGTGATACTGGGCTTAATTAACTTTGAGACTTGTTTTGTACTTAGGAAAGTCATGTTCCAAAACTGATTACACCTGTAGAAAAGGGAAGAGATTTAGAAGCTCGACTTACAGATTCCTACATCATACAGTGCCAAGCTGAAGCTCAAGAAGGTATCTTTAAACATGTTTGGCTGTTGGGGGTGGCAAGTGACATTCGTGACCTCTGAGTTTCTTTGGTGTTTCATGAAGTCTACCAAGTCCACTTGGTAGCCATAGCCGAAGTACTGTGGCTTAGTGGGGAGAGGTTTTTTTAAGGAAATTTAAGTCCTTGTTAGAGGAGGAAGAGACATTAAAGATCAGTCTGATGGTACAAATTTGGAAGATGTTACTAGTTTGGAAGGACTTATGTGTGACGGTCCTCCTCCTTTCTTTTTCTCTTTCATGCAGTCCCCTTGTATACCATTTTTGCCTAACATAAATTCCAGTTCAATTAAAAATATTTTGTGCCTCTGTTCACTAATGAGTCTTCATTAGTAATGAATTCACTCATTAGTCTTCTAACTAATTTTCCATTTTTTTCCATTAATTTGGAATCAACCTATTCAGGTAATAGTCTGTCTTCATTCTGTAGTCTGTCTGATTTGTGAGAACATAACACCTGCTTTCTGCTTATGCAGGGGTGTTAACATGCTAAATATAAATACATCTGCTGGATTTGATGAGATGTTTTCAGTTAAACCTCAGTACTGTGGTGTGGAATTTTCTTTCAGTGACAATTGCCCGGGCTATTGAGTTGAAACATAATCCAGGTTTAATAGCTGCTCTTGCTTACGAAACAGCAAACTTCTACCAAAAAGCTGGTAAGTGTCTTGTTTTGTATCCTTAGTGACCTGGTTTATGCATTCGTGCCAGCAGACATACTTCACCCACCCATCAACTGCAGTATTAATGCTGTTTCTCAGTAGAAACACTTTGCATCTTGAGTTCTATTTAATGCATTCATGGCTTTAGTTATATTCAGTTGTATTTTGATGAGGCTTTGTTTGTTTTGTAGGCATCCTTCTGTAGCTACTAGTAGGAAATGCTAGCGTAAGGAGC
Organism: Crypturellus tataupa; assembly: GCA_034781795.1. Classification (NCBI taxonomy): domain Eukaryota; kingdom Metazoa; phylum Chordata; class Aves; order Tinamiformes; family Tinamidae; genus Crypturellus; species Crypturellus tataupa. The sequence continues at coordinate 1,026,920 of JAWLRI010000928.1, read as the reverse complement.
CAGAAGACAATGTCTTGCTCTATGTAATAGCAGGTCTTGCCAGCAAGCAAATGGTTAGAGTGTGTTCAGCTCTGGCAAGCAGAGCATGACACAGACAGGGGCTGTAAAGCGTGTGGCAGGTTAAGCAGTGCATCCTCCCAAGAGAGCAAGTTCATCTGTGGACTGACTGAGGTGAATCAGAAAAGGGCAGAAGTGCAAGAGTCAGTATGGAGGGTGGAGTACTGTAATACATATAGACATTTGTAGGTCACTACTTGAAATCAAACTCTTAGCAAACTTGGAAATGCTGTTTAGGAAAACTAGACTTCGTGGATGGTTCATGATAGTGCATGGTAGTTCAGTGAACTGCATACCTGTTTTTTTCATGGTTTCTCTGTGCTTTTGCAGGAATAACTTTTATCACTTTTTTTTCTAACCACTTTGTATTTAAGATCTATTGCTGAGTTTAAGAATGCTGCTCTTTGAGTTTATACAGGCTTTTTGTTTACAAATGTTGCCTGCTTGTCCACAGATCAAACACTATCCAGTTTGGAACCAGCCTATGTAGGTAAATGGAGGAAGTACTTAAACTTGAAGACTTGTTTCTATATGGCCTATGTAAGTACTGGATTGACATTGATCGCAATTTTTAATGTTGTCTAGACAGGGCATGGGGGCTGAGTATTGTTTTAAAGAGATACTCTGCAGTGTCAGTGGCATTTGAGGTGTTTTTATTGAGCCATGTAAAATCCCTGCTATATAGAGCCTTTGCCATCTGTAAATGAATCAGATCAGGTTGAACATAATATTTATCTTCCATTATCTGAATCACAGCCTGATTCTAGGCTTAATTCAGAGGTGATCATCTTCTCTAAAGCTCCAAACGAACCTGCATCAAATAATGTTTGTGGTCATTCCGGGTCCTGTCCCTTTTGCGTGACTGTTCTCTTAGCAAGGGTAGTGATGCTGCAGGATACTGGACTAGTGACACTCAGCTGCTGGACTTGGTGCTCACTTTGTAGCCTGTCAGAAACTATGACCTGGCTCTTCCATACTATAAAAATGTTTGAAACTAAATAGTTAAGTAATCTTTCTCTTTAAAAGCTGCATGTTTTGTTATCAAGAGTGAGAGGTAAGGGAGGGTCAGAGGTGTGTTTTCTCTGTTTGTTTTGTGTTATTGTTTTTAAAAATGTATAAAATGGACCATAGCAGGTTAATTAACATTTTTATGTCTCTTCTCATGGTATGTCCAGGAATGTATGCATTAGTTCATGGGAATGTTCCTATGCTACAGATTTTAGTAGGTAATTTAAACTGAGAATCTCCTAATAATGGAAAAGAGGCCATTTGGTTCTCAGTAGAACACCTATCCTTAAGCATGAATTTGCAGGAATGGGAATTTATTGTATGGAAAAGTTATTGGGCCTGTGGCAAAATATCTCAAGCAGGCAACATCTCTTCTGGACACTGTGATGTTGGATGCAGACTCAGTTATTGCATATTCAGGTGGTTCTGTTTTTAGAGTCTTCACTTTTGTAATCTTGCCTGGGGTTCATCTTATTTGTGTTGATGGGACTTAATACTACACATTGCAGTAGAGAGAATCAGGCTTTTGGTAAAATAATCCTCCTGAAGCTCCAGGGTTTTGTTGACTGAATTACCTGCAGACCTGAGCCAGCTCGCTTTGGGCCTAGCTGATGTGTGCAGAAGCTGAATTACAGTGTTCAGCATAAATACGCAGTCACTGTTGAGTGCTTTCCCAAACTGTCAGCTTTCTGCGAGTGATGACGGCTTCAAAGAGAGGCAACTCCTTGATGTAAGGAAGGAGGAGCAGAAGCCAGTTGATAATGGTGTTGTTGTCTCTCTTAGGCATACTGTTACCATGGTCAGACTTTGCTGACCAGTGATAAGTGTGGAGAAGCAATCAGATCTCTGCAGGAATCAGAAAAATGTGAGTAGGCTTGAGAATGGATTGTAGGATGCAAATGACGAGTGTTTTGTTTTGCAGTATTGGATGATGTTTGATTTCCTGGTGAAAATCTAGTACAGTTCAATAGAGACAGTGTGTCTATTTGATCCGTCTTACTGAAGACTTCTTTTCATTAGGGAGCTGCAGAAAATTTTAACTTCTCAGCCTATGAAGACTGGCTTGAGCCATCAACAATACTGTTTAAAAAAAAGTCTGGTCATTTTGCTTTCCAGTCTGTATATTAAATTAGAGCAACCTCTAAAATATATAACATGCCTTATAATGAAAATACAAAAATACACTATGACTCCTTCTGAAGTGTGCGCCCCCCCTTTTTTTTTTTTCTTTTTTTTTGTTAAACATATTTTGATAATTTCTGTCCTTTCCCTTCCTTTGCAAGGTAGATAAGGGGAGTGAACTAGAATTGTTGCAGCAATTCAGAGTCTTTCCCCCATCATTCTCTCCTCAAAGTATGTTGCTCATGTGCAAAGATGCTGCTCAAACTGTCTTGCCTAAAGACTGGTAACTTTTGCTGTGTCCCAGTGGCCTGTACTGCATTACTTTACCACATCATGTAGCAACATAAAAACACTCAAATTGTTTAATTTGCAAGTTTTGATATCAATATTAAAAGTAGATAAGGAAAAAAATGAGTGAGAGCATAAACTATATTGGATTACTTTTCCATAAAACAAGCCTTTGCTTTTTGCTGTACCTTCTGTTCAGAGAAAAGTACCTTTTTCCACATCCCTTATTGAACTACGGTTTATTTTGGGGCATCAACTCTGCACAGAAACCTTCATATCCACTCTTGTTTCCTTTCTTTTTTTTCCCCCTCTTGTTCACAATCACTTTTTGGCTGTGGTAAATCTTGGCTGGAGGTACTTCCCTTGAGCATGTTTATTTTATTTCCAAGAAAAAAGAAGCTTGAATGGAGTCTGGTATCTCTTAATACTAAAGCAACTGTAAATCATAACTGCCATTTCATAGATTCATGTAACTAACTTTTATTACAATGCTTTCTTGTGAAGTTTTTGCCAAGGCTGAAGCATTGTGCAAAGAATATGGAGAAACCAAAGGACCTGGGACTACAGCCAAACCTTCTGGACATCTCTTCTTTAGGAAATTAGGAAGTTTGATTAAGAACACTCTAGAAAAATGCCAGAGAGAGAATGGATTCATGTGAGTAATTCCTCTGCGGGGATTGTTAATACCTCCTTTGCTTGTCTTTCAGGACAGGATGGTAACTTTTACTCTCCATGTAATTTGCAAAATTGCAGATCAATCCCTGACTTCTTCTCAACAGATCTGCTGTCGGTCTGGTGTTAATCGTTGCCCTCTCCTACGCCAGTCCAGCTGGGCAGGTTGGCCTGATGTGTTGGGGAGGTCAAGCTGCTTTCTTCCCTCTGTCATCCGCCTTTTTGTTCTTTTCCTTCTGCCCGAGAGACCTGCAGCGATTTCTGTGTTGCTCTTATGACCCCTTCCCTGCTGCTGAGGCCGAGGGACAGAAGGGAAGTGAAGAATACTAGTAGCTTATTCTGCCTTACCAGCAGGGAAGTTGAAAAATAGATGTGCCTTAAATGAAGAACGTGCTTAGAGCGCTAGGAGCTCTCCTAGTGTGACCAAGAGTGTGACTAGGGTGTTTTTGAGTTACTGTGTCTTTCAAAGAGAGTCAGGAAGCAATTTAAAATAGCATTATTAGTTCAACTTTAGAATTCTCTTGGCAGATTTCCTTTTCTCGTCTTCTCTTGATTTAGTTTTCCATAGTATCTTTATTTCCCCTTTACAATATTTAAAGACCTGTATAGCAGGAGAATTGACTAAACGCAAAGGATCGTCAAGTACATCAAGGTAAACTGAAAAAAGGAGAAAAAAAAAAAAAAAAACTCTGCTCAGGTTGCAGTAACCACTGTCAAACACCAAATGCTAACGCTACGTTAATGTTAACATTGTTAACAACAAATGAGGTTTCGATGCACCCGTGTCGTTCTAGAATCAAACTATGAGGCACAAGTCAGGTAACGCACGGTTGTGCCTGCTGCAGAGCTCTGCTGCAGCAGAGGAAGTAGGATAGTGCGCAGCAGCAAGGAGCAGTTTTCAATTACCATGAAATAGGCTAGATTTATACCCTTGTTCAGGCTCTTTGTCGTAGCGAGTCTTTGTGGCTGTTGCAGGGTTGGTGCTGTTGTGCACTTTGGAGGACCAAAGCTGATTTAGCAGTAGCAGTTAGAGCACTGTCTGCCTCTTCACCTTTCTTGGGGGCATTTTAAATCCTCCTCTGGGTTTTTAAGCTTTTGCAGCAGGGCGGGGGGGCAAAAATTGGTCTTTACATTGACCCGTTGGGAAGAATGGTTATTTAATAAGAAAGGAGCCAACTAGTTCCTGGGAGAGGAACAGTGCGGAGGAGGAATTGCTTTTGTTGTTGAGAAGCTTGTCCTTAAAACGTGTGTTGGGTGATGCCTGAACGGCAGGCAGTGAGAGCCGCACCAACTGCCCCCGTGAAAGGCCGGGAGATTTTCTTTTGAAATTGCAGGTGAGACTTGCAGAGATCGTGTGCTGAGCTTAAAAAGTGTTACTGTATTCAATTGCAGTTACTTTCAGAAGGTGCCATCAGAGGCTCCCCAGCTGGAACTGAAAGCAAATTATGGCTTAGTAGAGCCTGTTCCTTTTGAATTTCCTGCCCTGAATGCACATTGGACTCCTGAAACACTTGCTGCATTTGATCTCACCAAGAGGCCAAAGGATGACACTGTAAGATTATTTTACTTATCACCTTTTTTATCCAATAGCCTGATTGTAGATACAATACCAAGTTGCCATTTTGCTCTTCTGACATGCACCCCAGATCAGTTAAGGGCACAGACACCAGGCTACCACCTGAGCTCCGATTTGGACTGAGCAGAGAGGCAAGTCAGGTAATCTTGGTTGCACTGTCAGCAAATGGAAGTTACAGGGTTGCTAAGTCCCAAGTAGGAGGAAATTCAGTAACGTGTATGAGACTGAGGTGATACAGGAGTGAATGGTATGGAAAGTTTCTTTCAAAAAAGTATCTATTTAAGGGTGCTGAAATAGGGAAAGCTTGAGTTACCTATTCCCTGCCCCTCTTGTTGAAGGCCGTTAGCTTTGAGAAGAGGGGAATGTTAGGTCAGCATACATAAAGTTAGCACTACGTGAATCCTTGGCAGGTAGAGTGGTTTTTATTTGCGGTGACACGACGAGGGGTAACGAGTGTAAGTTGAAACACAGGAAGTTCCACCTCCAGTAACTTATTTTCTGTGAGAGTGCCCGAGCCCTGGCACAGGCTGCCCAGAGAGGCTGTGGAGGTTCCTTCTCTGGAGATCTTCCAAACCCACCTGGATGCAGCCCTGTGCTCTGGGTGTCCCTGCTGGAGCAGGGAAGTTGGACTAGATGATCTCTAGAGGTCCCTGCCAACCTCAACCATTCTGGGATTCTGTGGGTATTTTAAGTCTTCTTTTCATTTTGGTTGCAGGCTAAACCGAAACCAGATGAAGATGTAAAACCTCTGAAGGAACCAGATATAAAGCCTCAGAAAGACAGCGGCTGCCAGATTTCTTAAGTTCCATAAGTGCTTTGAATTCCTTTTAAAACCATATTAATTGGACTTTGGGGCTCTTTGTTCTGATCCTCCTTTTTCTGAGTCTTTTTAATTTAGAATACTAATTTAATTTGTTTTTGTTAGTACGAATCTATCTTGCCTGAAAATGTGGTGGATTTTGGGAAGAAATGTATTTATACTTGACTTATTTTTGGTTTTAGCAGGATATCATAGAATGAATGGGATTAATTGTCCCTATTGTGCCTCTAGAGAGTTTGTTTTTATGGGTTTCTTTTTTTATTTCTATCCACAAATAGCAAAGAAAGAATCATGACAGTAACACTTGAGGATTTTCCATTAAATTGTATGCTATGTAATGTCAACTTCTGCAAGCAGATATTAGAATGAACAGTTATATTTATTTAGGTTTGTCCCAAAGGCTTAACTCCCTGTCGTGTTCTGATTTACTTAACTGTAGGGACTGAAGAAAAGCTGGATTTGGTATAGCTTTTGTATGCTGTTTCACAGGGCTTTCACAGAATTGGGAAAACTTGAAGCTCTGCATAATTAGAGCACAGTTTATATTCTTCTAAAGCTATCACACTCTGCTCTTTCCTGTATAGATTCCTGTTCATGTATCAGAGTTTACCGTAGGGTATTTTAGTTAGACGTCCTTAAATTAAAATCCTCTCGTGTCAGATTGCGTGTGGAAGTGATGCAGCAACCAGTGAGAAGGCTCTTAAGGGCAATGCTTCAGTGTCATTAATCCACAGTTCCTGAAGTTGGAAAGATTTTTAACGATGGAGAGCTGCGGATGGTTAAAATCCCCTAAAACTCAAAAAAGCTGAATTTGGATTTATGAAGCTGTCACGCATAAGTTAATGGAATTGTAAATAAGATGCTTTGTTTCCTTCTGTAAGAAGCCATCAGGAAAACAGGTAGGGGAGAGATGAGCTGAGGAGCTTATGACAGAATCAAGACATCAGGCTCTGAATTTCCTTTGCACCATAAGTAAACAGTGCTTTATTCCAGCTTTCTCAGTGTCACACTGAAATTAGCTCCATATGAAGAGAAGTTGCCAAAAGTGAAGTCCAGCAAAGACTGAGGAAGAAAGTCTTTAGTAGAACCTGCTTCTTGCGTGTCTTTCTACTGAGAAAAATGTGGTAATACTCTTTAGTACTGAGCACTCCAAGACATCCAAAGCTTTCTGGTTTGTTGCAAATGTGAGACGGCGATATCTGGTTGGAGCGAGAGCCTCGTAGTCTCTAGATCCCACTTGCTGCCCTTCGTTCTGTCTGAGAAAGTAACTGAACAGCGTGAAGATGTTCAGGCGTCAACAAAGCATGGAGTTACGTGCACTTAGCATGGCAGATACCGTGAACACATTCCTTGTGTTGTGCTGTTTGGATGGGTTCACCTTGCACTGCTCTAAATCAGTGGCTCCGTGTTTGAAGCTTTGTGGATCTGAACTGGCTCAGCAGGTGTGTAGCTGCTTGAAAGCTTGTGGAGAAAGACTGTTGAGGGGGGATTAATATGAATGTGAGAGACTTCCTAGGATATTGGACCAAAGTACGCAGTTCATTGCTGTAAAAGATGAAGATCTTGATGATGACTGCTGTGGGTGAATCAAAGCAAAACTCGCTCTATCCGGTGATGAATCTTTCTTTCAACCAATTCTGCACTTGAAAACTAAGTTCAAAATCCCGAGGATCACTTTGGAAGACCAAGTTTCTGTTTTGAAGGAGTTTACGTGGGTGTAGGATAATAAGTATCTAGAAAGATTTATATTAAAAACATGTCCATGCCTCCCAACTGCACAGCAAATGGCAAGAGGCAACTGGGGATTGTGTGGTGAAGAGCACTCGGATCCCTTCATAACTTGACCATCTGATTTTTTTTTAGGCTTCTTGCACAGTTAAAAGACCAAGCTTAGGATTCGCCGGAATGGAGTGCGACATTACTCTGCCAATACAAATTTTAATACCCTTAAAAACTCATTACAGCTGAAGTCATCTGCTCAGCCCAACCCCTTTAAGGATCAAGATTCAAGTAACTGGATTTTGTAATCTTGAGTTGTCAGTTGCTCATGACTTTTCAGATGTGTCTCTGCCAAGGCCAGTAGGTCTCAACCTACTTAATGGTTCTTTCTGAACACACTAAATGCATTTTCCTTCCTGCCCCTCACTTTCCCTCCCATCGGCTACGCACTGTGGCACAGACTTTTGTTTGCTAACGCACACGCGTGCACTGGGACTCATTTCCAGTGAGGCTTTTTGCCATGGATGTATTTCAGTGCATGTATATCTTAAAAGAGTAGATATTGATTAAATCATTACCCCCAAAAACCTTAGAAAAGATACTATGGAATTACCATTTTGTAATTCTTTGAATGCTTTCTCAAACCGAGTGGTTTGTTTGAATCAAATTCCCTGTAAATAGCTTCGGGTAAAAGCAACTGGATTGTGTCAGATTATGGCATTACTTAAGCCTAGTTGTGTAACCTCTTATGCCATAGCTGTTTTGGTAAATATGATGTAGTAGTTTAAAATAGCCTAATAGAACAAACTAATTTACTGAAGCTGCTTTTCGAGACAAACTTTGTGTCCTTGTAGTTTAAAATCCTCTGGCAAATATTGAATAGTCTTGCCCAAGAAAAAGGAACTTGAGATTGTTTGCTTTGCGAAGCGAATATATAAACTAAGTCAACAGGCAGTTTTTCTGTTTGTTTTTGGCTGGAAGTGGTGAGAATTATTGTGCATAATATATAGATTAGCTGTCCCATATCATGAGGAATATAGGTGGTTTGACTGGAAGTTTCCATTAAGCTGGAAACCTAGCAGTCACTTTCCTTCTATTATGGTTTCCTCTAATAATTAATTTTAATAATGTATTTTGAATGCTGACTTTTTAATGTTTTTATGCTGCAAGAGCCTATTTTGTGGCCTCTGGGTGTAGAGGCTCTGATGGCTAAACCTGCAAGTGTTGCTCGTATAATAAGTCAGTCTGAACAAGGACAAAACTGTTGCTGAATAAAATACTGAGCGCTGGGCCCGCTCTTTTTGCGCTTTTGAAAATGCACTCGTAATGTACTAAAAAGCAAATTGGGAAACTCCCGAGGAATTATACTGGGAGACCTTTACACTTCCTTGACGTTTCATGTTCCTGGGTTCACAGTAGTTAATCTCCACGTGGCACTCCTGAAACCAAAGGACTGAGCTCGGCCCTTGGGTGCCAGTCCCTGGCTCCCTTGGGACGTTTGCACGTCAGCCTAAGGATAACATTTGGTTCCATGAATGTTCAGCATGAAAAGTGGTGTCTCTGTAACGATGGTATTGGTACCTATAAGCAAGAAAACCTGCCTGTGTCTGTGTAGAATAGAGCCAACTTTGCACTTTAGAAACCTCCAATCTTGCAATTTCAGTACAATACAATGTGTTTGTAAATATTCCTTCCTGACTTTTTACTTTTGCTGCCCTGACTTCAGTACTGTGGTATTTGTACAATTTTTATGGGAAACGTTACTAAAATGTATTTTTAATTGTCTATGTATAAAATAAACTTACAAAGCATATCTATCTTCAGTGCATAGGGAACACGAGAGGCAGTGATATGTCTGCTTTGCACGTCACGTCAGAGACGTTAAGCTTCTCTCTGATGACTGGGACGTCGTATCTAATATTTCCTCTGGTTCCTATGCCCAGCGTCTAAAACTGAAGCTTCAGCATTAACAAAAATCGTGTTAATGCTTATTACTTCTCCCTAGAAATCTGTTTCTAAAGACCATTATGGCCAAATTAACGAAGCAGCGTGAGACAGGTGCGATTTGTAAGCCTGGCCCATGTAAGGGAAAGTCCAGCCTGCTGAGAAGGGCCCTGGTGAGGAAGACCCCGGACGTGCGTGTCTGCCCGCAGCTCCCTTCGCCCCAGCTCGTGGATTTGCGCAGGTCGTTCCCTGCTGGGGACACTTTCAACTTCCAGCCGGTGTCACTGGGCACCTCAGGGGGCTCTTGGTCACGCAGTGAGGCCCCCCTTGGCTGGAGATGGCATCTTGGTGGGTTATAAACCCGTGCCTGCAGCAAGCGTGTGCTCCGGCTGAGAGGCTGAAGGGAATAAACCACGGTGGGATTGGCCAGACAGCCTTAATTTGGGAAGGCGGTCGTCATGCAGTCTTAGCTTTGAGAGTTTGAAAATTTGTATATCAGCACTCGTTTCAGAATACTATTTAAAATAAAAGCAAGCAAGCAATGTAGTTTGTTGTTGTTTCATGATTTAAAGTGGTAGTCTGGGCCGAGTGTTACTTTCTCCAATTTAAAACCAATACAGTAGTGAGAAGAGAACGCTTCATTCTTGGACTGTGTCTAAAGGGGGGCTCCACAAAGCAAGTCACGGTGATGCGGCAGCTCTGCGGTTCGGAGGGGTGTGAATGGGGCACATCAGGAAGCAAGTCCGCAGCTGCGCCCGTGCACATGAGGTTACGTGGCAGGAAGAGGGAAGGTGGAAATTCCAAACTTCCGCATTTCTTATTTATGTTTTTTAAGGCGTAGAGGTCTGTGTGTGTGTGTGTGTTCATACCAACGCAAAATCGCGGCTGGCCGAGCTCTGCGCTGCGGCAGCTTGTTGGGGCGTTCAGTGTTGTGCATTAAAGGGTCATTGGGCACCTGCAGATCCCCCGGCTCTTCTCTAAACTGCCAGCAGATGGCAAAGAGATCGGTGGGAAACAGAGGGTTTCGCCTTTGGAGGCAGCACTGGTTCGTTCAATCTTTAGTGTGAAAACACACTAATGCCTTTTAGCCTCTGCCACTTTAGTTCAGTTTCTGCATGGAAACCAGCCGAAGGAGGCAGAATGCTAAAAATCGCCTGCGAATAAGGCCCATGGGGCACCTGCAACCGCTCTCGAGCTTTATTTTGCTCTTATACGACAGCATGGCAGTAACTTCATGGTCAAATTTGCTTATCATTATCAAACTTCATTCTCCTTAACTTTCATCCACTAACAGAATCTCACGTATGTATAGCAATAAATCTATGTATGCTGTTTTTCCCTGACTTGCAGTAAGAGAGGTGCAAATAAAAAGTGCAAATTAGAAGTAAATAGCAGTACACAGATATAAGTCTGCCTTTGATTGAGAACATCGCTGACGCTGTATGTTCTCAGGGATTTTTTAGTTATTTGATGTGTAGTTGTATCCTCTGCTTTGTAATTTCAGGAAAAATTGAAAATAGTTGTGCAGACCTTATTGGGCATCCCCACCAAAGATCAAGTTGTTCAGCAATATTAATTAAAAATAAGCAAAAGCAAAAATAAAAAAGGCCCACATTCTCTGTGATGCAAGATTTAGTCCTTGATTTTTCCGCATTTCCGCTGCTAAATGGCACTGCACGGTTTGAATCAAGAATCCACAGCTGATGCAGCTGCTCAGAAGTAGCAATGTGGAAGTTGGGTTTTGGCCATTCCTGATGTTCGTCCTGGGCTTTTGTCTCTTCTTTTCCTGGATTGAATTTTTTGGAATGCTTCATAATTCAGGGAGAAAAAATACAGCATGTAGATGCTTTATTTACAGATAGAGCAGTTCTTTTAACCTGAAATCCTCACATTCAGTCACGCTATTCTGAATTGTAAGAATCCTTTAAGCATCAAGAATAGCCTTGAACCTTCCAGATCTGCTGTATGAAAATGGTGCTCCTGAGGAACAGCTTTGAGCAGGACGGAGATAGGAGCTTCTAGAAGCAGGAGAGGGAAAAACAAAGAAAAGACCTTGAAGGAGCAAACCCCCTGGGGAGGATAATTTATTTTGCAAACGGTGATGCCATGGAAGAGCGCAGCGCGGAAAAGGAGGAAAACAGGAGGAGCAGCGATCCTCCCAGTGAGCCCAAGTGGTGTTTTATGGAGCCCGTGAGGAAGGGAAGGCAGAATGGATGAAACAAGTTTCTAAAGACTTGAGAAAATCCTAAAGCATTTAATAAGCTGAGTGTGGTCACTTGTCTGAAAGGGGACGCTAGGGTGAAAAGAAAAGAAGTCTGTTAAAAATATTTAAAACTATCCCATCTTGGCCTGATTTTGGAAGTGGTTCGGATGATTTTACTCCCACAAGTGTCTCCAGGTAACCTTCCTGGGACCTACATCTTCCAAATTCATGTGTCTATGGAGCTGTTAACGCACGTTCGCTGTAGTTAAAAACCCTGCTGCCCACGGGATTATGCAACGCGCACGATAACACTGTCTGAATCCGGCCTAGGAGATGAATTAAAAAAATATATTTTTTTTTTCCTGCTTTGCATCCTGGTAGATCATTCCACGTGGCCAGTCCCACGGAGCGCTCGCTGCAGCTCCCCGGACCAGCTCAGCTTTCTGCTTTCTGCATTAGCGCCGTCTTGGTCTGGCTTCACAGCCCAGGCCCTCCTGGGAGCTCTATCCCCAGTTCGGGGCAGTTCTAATTGCAACCACTTAGTAAGTTAGTTATTCTGAAGTTAGTTAAATTTACTTAGTGAGTTAATAATTACTTAGCTTACGTTAAGGATAGATTAATCAGAATGCACTCGTTATTCCAGAAACAGAGTGCCCCTTTCCATACTTCCCGGAATTAACTCAAGAGTTTATCACCAGGACATGAAATACTCCATGGAAAGTAAATATTTTATTTCAGTCAGACATCATAAACAGTGTGAAAATGCAATAATGTAGATGGATCCCTACTAGCCTACTGGCCTTTCCGAAAGGCCCTTTCAGCACAGCAAACCAGCAGCTCCATCGGAGGCGCCGGGTACGGCCTCAGTGGGAGTAAGGGAGCAGTTTGGTGACAGTGGCAAAGGCCTCCTAACCGTGAGGGGGGCAAATGACCAGAACGCAGCCTGCCAGACCTCAGTGTATTTGGCAGTATGTGGCAGAAAGCACTTGCAATGACTCCAAAATAGGGTGATTCTCATTAAGGACTGAACATTTCGTCTCTCCGTTTGCCCCCAAAGAGATGAAATGAGTCTCGGCACATAAATGGTTTTGGAAAGTCTCCCAGCGGTGGTGACGGCACCACCTCCCCAGGCAAGTGATTCTAGTGTTTGGCGATGCTTCTCCGTGGAATTTTTTTTCTTTGTGTTTAACTTAGGTCTTGCTGGCTGAATTTTATTTTGCATCGTGTTGATGAACATGTTCAAGTACCTGAGGGGTGACTGTAGGAGGATGGGGCCAGGCTCTTCTCCGTGGTGACCGGTGACAGGACGAGGGGTAACGAGTCTAAGTTGAAACACAGAAGTTCCATCTCCATGTGAGGAAGAACTTCTTCACTGTGAGGCTGCCCGAGCCCTGGCACAGGCTGCCCAGGGAGGCTGTGGAGGCTCCTGCTCTGGAGATCTTCAAACCCGCCTGGATGCCACCCTGTGCCACGTGCTCTGAGTGTCCCTGCTGGAGCAGGGGGTTGGACTGGATGATCTCTAGAGGTCCCTGCCCACCTCAGCCATCCTGTGATTCTGTGTTAACACATCGCTCTTTCGTTGTCCGCTTGCCCATCGCTGCCCTCTGCACCTCCTCGGATCCGGCCACACGCTTCCCAATGCCGGGGTGCCCGAGAGGGAACAGCAGCCTCCAGCTGGGCCTGGCCGCGGCTGCTGCCTAGGCAGCTGCTTCCCACTGCGGCCAAGTGCAAATCCCTGAAATTATTTACTTACCCTCTGGTTTTATTTGTTTGTTTGTTTGTATTTCCGACTATATTTATAGACATTCTTTTGAACTGTATTTCTCTATTTTTCAGATTGCTCTCAGCTTGTTTGCAAAGATGTGTTTATAGATATGTTACATATTGCTTATGAAAACACAAAGTATAGCTGTCCAAGGCAGAGTCCTGCTCTGTACAGCCCTCTGTGCTGACAGTGAAATATTGTTAACTAATCTCTGTATATCCTTTCACAGAAAAATAACTTTTCTAAGCACAGTTAGACCCATGGCTGACCCTTTCTATTTGAAACCATATGAAGCTACTTGCTCCCATTCCATCCTCTTGTATTAAATACACTTTTTCCTGCCAGTGATTTTTTTAAATAAACACATCTTTATTTATACCGTTTTGACAGCTGCTTAGATTAATTTTTGTTTATTACTGTATGATGTATTAATTATAAATAAAAATGATTATAGTGCATTTAAAGACCAGAAAGCAACTTAAGATGGCAAAATTAGTTACTCCACAAGTAGGAATAGCCAGAGCTAGGGTTGCTTATGGAATCTGAAGTCCCTTGTCCTTATGCATCGTGATGGGCTTTAATTGCAAGACCGTGAAGCACTGTTGACAAGAGCAGTGCCTGACCTCATGGAGAGGATAGTGGCTCATTCAGAGTGCGTGGCCTGTTCTCGGGGTCTTTTATACACCCCTGCGTCCGTCCTTGTGTTCGCTGTGCGACACCCCAGTGCAGCCCAGAGCGGGGACTTGTTGTTTCACCCCGTAAGCCATCTGGAAGCTCTGCCAATCTAATTATTTTTTTATTTTGCAGTACGAAAATGAGATCCCAAACGGTCAGCACTCAGCTAATTTAGGGTATCCAGTGAGAAATGCTACGGGTCGTTAAGGATTTCACAGAGTGGATAGTGGGGCTATTGTAGCCTCCTCCGGCAGCTACGAGGGGGCAGCGCTCGTGCCAGCAGCCTGCAGGTGTCTCGGGCTGGCGCTCGGCACCGTGCAATTCCAGCAAGACGCCAAAACTCACAGCGGGATCGCATGGGAACTCGGGCAGAGCCTGCCGCCGTGTCCAGCTCCCTGAGCCACCCTTCAGCCGCCTTTACTGCGAATCCACCTTTCCTCCCTTCCCGCTGCCCCGGTGCCAACGCGGTGCCGACCGCGGTGCTGACCGTCCCATCCAGCCCAGGTCCCTGCTGCTCCGTCCTGCTCGCAGGAGACGGGAGCTGGGGTCCCTCTTCCAGTATTCCAGATACAGAGGGGACTTAGGAGTTCCTTCAAAGTGAAACAAGCTCCAAAAGGTGTTTCCTAACTTTGAAGTGTTGGACCTGATGCTCGACATTGTTTCAGCCTCTTTAATTCTAATCTAAATTCATCTTTCTGAAAAGCTGAAGCACTCACATATATAAATATATATCACCGTGAAATGCCCCATGTCTCTTACACTTAGGGAACTTCTCTAGAACTAGGGTATTTGGGCAAATTTTGGTAACGACAGCAAAAGCTGATTGACAGCCCTTCTCCTCCGCCAGATCCCAAGACTCCAAAATGCTCTGGTATTGCTGTGGTAAAAATGTTTAATAGTTAATTTAATGGAGACTAGTGAATTAAGCCAAGGGGGATGTATTTGAAACATGATGTAGAAGATATTTTTTAGATAGTAAGTAGGATGAGGTAGAGCTATCCCAGAAATTCTGGCCAGCAACAACCTTCCAGGCTTGTGAGGGTTTGTTCTTTAAGGCAAATATCTACTTTGAGAAGGAGGATATAGAAATTGGATGGTTTCCACCAGAAAACTCATGGAACAGAGCTCTACTCAGGAGCTCCACTGACATAGTCAGACATCTTACTTGGGCTTGATTTCTTCTTCATCACACATTATTTCCATTTCCCAGTAACTCTATCTTAAATTTAAGCCTCCAATACACCTACAGTTTAATCACATTTTATTGGGCTTACACGGAGGAAGGAATAACGTGAGTGTTGAAGAACAACAGAGGAGACCTTGCAATTGGAACCTGGGCCATGAAAGAATCCAGCTCACCTTCCCAGCTCCGTAACTGAGATAGACTTTAGGACTGCACTTTAGGTTACTGTCCCTAAAACTATTCAGTTTCTAGAACTAAACAGCGTCTTCGCAGCCAGTGTTTCTGCTCTGTTGCTTTTCAGGATATATTTTTAATACATTCTGCGGCTTCCAATATTGAAAGTGTCTGTCTTCACCACGATAGCTGCAGCCATAGATCAGCCTTACGCAATGGAGCTGCTAGGACTCAAAGAACCAAGAAACGCTGGGATAGCATCGTCTGTCAGGGCTCCCAGCTGATGCCACTACGATTAGCTACGTTTTGTCTAGTGAGCGACGTACTGTTTCGTCCTCAGGAAGCCGAGGATGATGAAGAGGGCTCTCGGAGAAGTGATAAACGCTCGTTGAGTGAAAAACGCCCCCTTGGAGTACAAGGTGTCAGATACAGATCAGCTAAGGATCAGCACCCTTTCTCAAAAAAGAACTTGTGCAAAGATTAATGAAATTTCAGAACATGATCCATAAGGTAAAATGTCTCAGCCACTAAATCCTGACTTTCGCCATTCTGATGTGACTCTATGAAAACAATTTATAGGCCATGAATGAATCAGTATCAGGCTGAGGGATCACCTATCTCCTGCCCAGCACTGCCTGATTTGTGGGTTCAGTGCAGGAAAGAGCAACACCACCACTGAAGAGAGAGGGGCGCAGGGAGGGTCTCGCATGGCCCTTGTGGCACCTACTGCTTTATCTACACTAAGGAGATGGTTGGAGCTTCTGCCGTCTGCTTCCCATTTAACTGAAACTCTTCCTCTCTGATGCAAGGGTCTTGGACCTATCGCTATTAAGTGATTGCTTTTCCAAGATGGAAAATCTTCTTTGGTCAGTACTGTGCAGCTCAGTATTTGGGAACACTTAATGCAGTCTGCAAAGACCTGTTTGGTTCTGGGTGGCTACTGATTTTTTTCCCATTCATTAGTGGAACACAATGAATTAAAAATATTCTTAGTTGTGGAAAACATGTAAAGATTATCCTTTGAAATATTCAATAAAGCCAGTGGCTGAACATTAATGGTCAGGATTTTATGAACTGCTGCTTTCTGACTTCTGCATTTTCTTTGCAAACTGAAATCTTGGTCAATAATCATAAGAAAGTATATAAATTGCCTTTATAGAACAAGCAAGCTAATAGGAGAATATATTTATCCTAGCTGGTGTGCTCCTAAACTGATCTCATCATGAAACATTGAATATTGCCTAAATACTTCTAGCTGCATCAAAAAAGTGAGAAGAACATCTGGACGAGGGCCTCGTGGAAAGTGCTACGCAAGATGAGTTTCTGGACAGCATTTTGAGTGGATTTTTAAAATATGTTTTTCCCTGACAGTTCGAGGTAGTTGAGAAAAAGCATGTCCCAAACTTGGTTTTGTATGGGCCTGTGTGGTTTCTGGCTGACTCCATGGAGTAAACAAAATTCTCCAGTCACTGGGCTGTCAGCTGAAAAGGCAGGTCACGGGTGCTCTGTTTTATATACAATGCCTTTTTTTCCCCCCTTTGGATAAATTAAAAAAAAAGGTAGACTGAGTATAATGGTTTAGAGCATTAGATTTTTTCCCCAATAATAATATTCCCCTCAAAAGCTTTTTCTTCGTGAGTGCAAGCTAAGTTGCTGAAACGCAGTCATCGCAAGCAGAGGATGAATTCGTCTCCATGCAAATCACACTCTACCCCAAGCCTGAGTCTCACGGGAAAGACTGTAACTGACACGACCTCTAAGCAGGAGCGGGCGCTTAGCCTCTCTCCGCATAACAAGTGCTGTGAGTCACTGAAAGGCCCTCTTGCAGGCTGCTGGGTGTCTAGTTTCCCTGGCATTTCTGTTTTCTTCCCAAATTTAAAATTCGAGAGTTGAATTCTTGACCTTGTCACTCCAGCTATGTAAACTAGTGGCCAGCATCAATAAATATTTTAGCTGATGTGGAACACTCCACGGAGCTGTCTGCACTGCTGGATGAAATACTGAAACTTAAATGATTTCCATTACACAGAACGTCTTGTGATAAGCCTTCTGCGTGTTAAGTCCCAGGATTTTATAATGTAATACTATGGTCAAAACATATGGTCAAAATTATTCCCATTAGTCATTTTCTCTCTTTTTCTTTTTTTTTTTTCGTTCTTTTTTCTTTTCTCTTTTTTCTTTTGGATGCTTTAGCATCCAATATGTAGTCTTGAATGCTGAAGGAAACAGTTCTTGAAGGAATTTTTGCTTTTACAGAAAATTCCAGGTGTCGCCAACTGTACTACTGACATTCATCTGTTCCCACGGCCGTGCTGCCCCCGATGCAAGAGCAAGTGGTGTCTCTTAAGTCCAGCATCCTGTACGATACCAGCAGGAGACAACTGGTCTAATGCCTTGGGATAGTGGGAGAAGCTTCTCTCCATGTTAGTGCCCGGGCTTGGGAGCTGCTTCCCACGTCACCCTCTCCCCGAGCCTCGGGGAATGGGGCTGGCGCAAGGCCCAGGGGCTCTACCCAGAGCAGCGCTGCTGCCCTTCCAGTGAGGATGTCACAAAGTGCATCTGCCATACGGAAGGGACGTGGAGTAACAGCCTCCATATCACAGCGTAACTAATTGAATTTGTACTTGGTTCGATCTGAGCTGAATTTGTTTTGACTTCTCTTCAGAGTCAGAAGCCTCTCAAAGAGGCAGCTTGGAGCTATGTTGCTCACTGTTCAAGCTCTGAATTATTTTCTTAAGTGAGGTTTCTGATTTTTTTTCCTTCCAGTTAATGCTAAAGTCCTTAGCAACATCTAAGGGATTTGGCATTTAGCACAATAAACCTCTGGGAAGGAGCAATCTTCTCCATGCTGTTTTGATGTTTTACTGCAAGGCAAAACACCACCACACACCATCCCATTTCTTGCAGAGTTGCTCATCCTGGTTTTCTCCTGATTCCCTAAGGGAAACTGAATAAAGGCAGCTTGTGGTCAGGACTTTTGTCAAAGTAAACCGCACAAGAGGCTGCACTTCCCCTCGATTCATCTTTTGGCTTTCTTTGCTGCTTCTAGTTTGTAGCTGATGGCACCTATGTTGGGAAGTTGGGAGTAAGAGTGAGAAAAAGATGGGCTGGAGATCTGGAGGGCATCTTCAGCGGGTTCCCAGCTGTGAAACAGGTACAGCTAGTCAGCTGGGTTCCACTTGTTGAAAATTAAAATGGACTTGTTTGCTTTACTCCCTCTTGGAAACAACTGAAAGGTGCTGGGTCTCCTCCTCTGGCATTACTTCCTCTTATTTTGTTATCCCAGAATAATCCCGACTACGTGCAAGCTATGAGTGATACTTGGAGAGTAAACCTTGAGACCCCTGCCTGCTTGTTTCTGTCTCCCCAAGGCGCGAGGCTGCAGTGTAGGCAGCAGCCTCTTGCTGTTGATGTTCTTAGCTCCTTATCTGATGTGGCAGCAGTTTAGATGTGCCTCCAAAAAGGCAGCTGAGCTACTGCGCATTTGTGCTGTTCTTGTGCTCCAGAAGATCGAATCAGGGATTGAGCCTCATTTTGCCACGTGTTGCAGAAATACAAAATAAATGATGGTTTTTAGCAGTGAGAAATGACTTTTAGTTCACAGGAAATGATGAGCGTTGCGCACAGAAATGAGTGGATGGTGCTCGTGCCTCCTTACGGGCTGACAAGGATGAAGCAGCTGTGAAAAAAGCAGCTGAGTCTTCAGCAGGCCCCATCTTCCTCACACAGTTCGAAGCACCAATGACCTGGCTTCCTCAGGACTCAAGAAGTCTTCAACAGCTTAAGGTAGGATGTTGGCAAAAGGAAGGAAAAGGAAACTCCAGATCCCGCTTGTTGTCCTTGTTGTCTTGCTAATCTAGTACTATTTAAAACACCCATCGTGTAGCACTTCTAGATGTTCTTTTTGTCACACCTACAAGGACGGGTTGTTACACAACTTCATAGGAAGTCCACGCTAAATGCTTTGAATAAAACATGCATATTCTGAAATGAAATCGTATTTACTGTGGTGTTACTAAAGCGCTAAATAAACAGCCAGACTCAGAGACTGGCAGAGTGTGGGTGGCTGGATAAATGAGCTTTGATGCTAATGTCAGTCAATGCTAATTCCTATCCTTTGAAGAAAGTGCGATAAACACAGCTGCCAGAAATGTGATCTGAAATTATTCTAATTGAATTAAATTCGCACTGGAATGAAAGTAACTAAGAACCTTGCCTTGTTTTCTTCTTAAGTAGACCAATTTGGATAATAATTTCATGACTAGGTGGGAATGTAATCTTCAGTTTTTGTGTTTTTTTGAGGATCAGAGTAGGCACAAAACTATTGTACGAAATTCTGCTTTATATGCCTTTTGTTTGTTACACGCAGAATTTGTATCTTAATTTATAACCTGTCGTTAAGTCCCCCGTGTTCTTAAGTAACTTCATGTGTTTAACAGTAAAGCCAGACAAAGACATTTTCAATAGCCATGAACTATTTAACTGCTGATCGTGGATGATGATGAGAACCAGAAGTCTCCGTAAAGAAAGACATCAAGGGAGAAAAGATAAGACGCTGAAGACCGATGACCTCTGGATAATCCCTTTTTTTTTTGGGGTCTCCTCTATGATCCAAAAGCCACCTGACTCCTTTTCACTAGAGGAGCTGAAAGATCTGTCACTCCCAGCTTTGCAGTGAAGTCTAACTGGGCTTTGACCTTGGTGGCCACTTCCTTTTGCAGAGTTTAAAATGAACTTGGTGATGGGTTATTTCAGTACATTGCTTTTTTCTTGCAACTGCTGCTCTTTGAAGTAGTCTGTTTAATTACAGCATCACAGAAACACAGTCTGGTTGAGGTTGGAAGGGACCTCTAGAGATCACCTAGTTCAATCCCCTGCTCCAGCAGGGACACCCAGAGCACGGGGCACAAGGTGGCATCCAGGTGGGTTTGAAGATCTCCAGAGCAGGAGACTCCA
>JAWLRI010000928.1:977223-1002567 GCA_034781795.1 Crypturellus tataupa | reverse complement strand
GGAGCGAGCGCGGAGCCGCGGGCAGCGCCGCGTCCCCGCAGGGCGCCCCCGGCCTCGGCACCTGCGTGCCGGGCATCCCCTTACGCGTCCCGCTTCGCCCCTCGCCCGGGTGCCGGGTCCTGGCTCCCTCCGAGCGCGGGAGGAGCCCGCCGGGGCTTCGGCGGCTTGGGAAGGGCCTGGGCGGAGGGAAGCGCTTCCATCCCCCCTCTCGTCCCGTGGTAAAACAAAACGTTACAAAACATCTGAGTATTCAGTCTGAGCGGGGGGAAACAAGGGCCGGTATCGCTCCGAGGAGAGGGAGGAAGAGCTGCAGTTGCTCCGTGTGCCTGTCCGTAGCCCGCGTGTGTTCGCAAGCAGCCGGAGTTACCTGATCGGAGTCGCTAACTCGCCCCTAGACCAAGAGTAAGTGCGAACGTCTGGCTCCGGCAGGCAAACTGCTACCACAAACCTATAAACTGGCAACGAGCGCTAAGCTTAAGGCGTCCGAACAGTCCACGGGCTTATAAACAAACCTGCTAAGGTTTGAAAGTGTTGACGGATAGAACTGCGGGGAAAAGATGGGCTAGAAAACAGTTGGGACAGATGTGTGCGCTGCGTTTAGACCTGTTCGTGTCGCCTAGAAGAGCAGCCCTTAAGCCAGGGCTTCCCTGTGTTATTCTATCAGGTAACGATAGCGTTAGGTCCCCAAAAGCACTGTGTTAAGCACGTAGGCTTAAGGCTTGGGCGGGTGACAAGGCAGAATCACCTCTGAGCACGGTGGGATTATTTGCTGATACTTTATTAACCTCAGAGTGTTTTTGTTTTTAATATTTCCTTCGGGGAGGAGGAGTTGAGGTGGGCTTCCTCGGCTGGGCAAAGGGGCAGGAGGCGCTGGAGCAGGAGGCACGTGAGCCTGAAGCAAACATCCTGGACGGAGGGAGATGGAAAGGGGCTAGGACGGAACAGCCAAGTGGAGGCAGGAAAGGTCTGGGGGGTGGGAAACATACATTAAAAAAAACCTAAAGGCTTTGCAGTATTTATAGGCTTTTCCTGAAAATACTTAAGTTTATAATCATTAAATTGTTGAACATAACAAATAATAGTTAAATCCATAACCATAGAAAGGAAGTAGCAAAATAAATATAATTTGTGTTTCCTTCAGTTTTTCAGTAGTTACTGGAAACTGCGGTTAGGACTGGGACAAGTGAACTGAGATGCAAATTAAAAAGCTTTAAAAAAAAAACAAAAAAACAAAATGAAACTCTTGCAGTTTTTCTAGTACCTGTCTAAATTGTAAACTTAACCACCCTTTGCTAACTAGAATATGCATAAGAATAAATCTGTGTTGTATATAACTTGGGAGTTATTAAATAAAAAGGAAAATGAAATTCTACTGGAACATTTGTTTCTTTACAGTGAACTGACTAATATAATAATATAGTAATAGTCTAGTTTGAAGACAGTCATTTTGAGATTAAAGATTAAATACATACATCAGTTTAAAGCAGATGGATGTTAAACTAGGGCCTAACACTGCAGTGGTGTAAAACATTACAGACTGCAGTAGGATTTGAGTCTCTATAGCTTTACTAATAGCTGCTACTGCTCTTACTGAAGAGGTTTTTCCTGTTGGGGACGTTGTCTCTATGGAGTCTCGGGTTTTTTGCGGAGATGGCAGGGCTGGGGTCGCTCGAGGACGGGCTGTGCTGGAGGCTCTGCCCGCTGCCTCGCGATGGGGGCCGGTGCCCTCGGCTTCTCGGCCTCTTTCATGCGCGAGACAGGAGTTTGGGACAAAGCTCGTGCCCTGTTTCTCGCTGGACAGACTCAAGGCCCCGAGGAATGAGTCTTCTTGTCCCTTCAGATAACTTTCTACTTGCTGCTTCTTTCCAAAACTGCTGCTGTTGCTCATTTGGCGGTGATGGGGAATGCCCGGCCAAGTGAGCAGAGAGTCCCTGTGGCAGGAGCAAAGGGCACCAGTGGGGGAGAGCTGTCCCCAAGGACCTCGAGAAGAAAGAGATGGGATTCAGATTAGTAACATCTCCCCCTGTCGCCCCCCCCAAAAAAAAAGTCTTGCCATAGAAGAGGTGAAAAATAAGACTATAAAAGAACAAAGGTAGAAAGAACATGTGAAAACACTTAGTTCTCATAATCTTACCCTTTCCCATGAGGAGACTTTTTGAATGGCTTTCATAGTAATGTTTCTCATATGTTAACTATAGGTTTGAGCGGTAAGCTTTACTTCTCCTTTAAGCCTTTAACAGAGGTGATTGATTTATTAGCTTTGATGGAAGTATAGAATTACTTTCCAACTTTGAAATACATAATGAGCACCTCGGATAATTAGTGAGTCCACAGCTATCTCTCTTCAAAGTGGTCAGTGGAATTAATTTGGTTTTGTAGCCATGGTTATTTTCTTGTTCAGTGACCATATGGTATTTCAGAGTGCAGTGTGACTTCCTGCGAGCAGTTTTTATGAAGTCAGCTGTGCTTTGGCGTGAAGTGCGGCAAAAAATTAAGCCCTGTGGGAGGGTGTGAAAATGCTGGTTTGGGGAAGGCACATTGCTTTCACATAGTTGCATGTGAATAGATAATAGTCTCCAAGTTACACATTTAGTGCAAAGATAACTAAAGCTTTTCCCCATTGCTTGTAGGACAGTCTGGAGTTTCTACATAAGCATCACTATTGACAGATCAATACTCTGTTGCAAATGATATCCCTCACTGCTTAATAGAAGAGCCATAAAACATCTACACTGTGTTTTGGTTTTGAGGTCCATAGTGCATTTAATTTGTTTCTTCATAATCTTGGAACCTCATGTCCATCAAACCACAAGCTGCTGGTGGTTTGATGGACGTGACAATGATCTGGTCATCAGGGAGCACGAACCAGCTGCCCTGCTGAAAACTGGACGAGCGGAGAAGCTTCGTGGGCTGCTCGTGGCTTCCTAACGAAGACATTCAAAGGGTGGATTATTTTTTTTCTCTTGATCTTATTGCCTGGGGAAGAAGTGAACAACTTGCATTTGGTCAGACGAATGTAGTCAGCCCGTGACTGGAAATCGTGTCAGCTGTGTCTCTGTTGGGCTTGTGCGGGAAGATCTTGCTGTGTATCTTATTCCATAGCGTTGAGCTGTTTTCATAGGAACAGACATGCACAGCAGGATAAAACCATTTTTTGGTGTTTTATGCTACATAGCACAAGAGTTATGTTGTAGTATAATTAAAATGTTAGGCCATAACTATTAGCAGATGGATACAATATTTTATGCTTGTGTACCCTCTCCTTGTTAATAAACTTGACATGTAGATGAAATGGTAAGGAGAAGACTCTAGCTTTAGCAGGAGGGATGTATCCCTCCTCATCTGAAAATATTTACATTCCAGGGCTCAGTTCGCGTTGGGCACACTCGTGCTTGCTTGTGCTTAGCCATAACACTTGGAAAGGGAGACTATTGTTATTCCTGGACTGCCAAGAATCCCTGCGCCCCGAGCGCTTCCATGCTTTATCTCCCGTCTTTATGTAACTAAGGTTGGTCAAGGGCTGCGAACAGCCCTCTGTTGCAGGGCTCCCGATACGATTCTTTGCCATCGCCATCCGTGTGTGTGATAAGACGTGCTTATTGGAGCTGTAACAAAGAATGAGGTTCAGAGGCAGCAAGATTTTTCTTTTTTTCTTTTCCCATGGCTAATCCTATGCTTGTCACTCCCTTTTGCAAAGCCTCAAGTTTGCGATTTTCCTCGGGGTTTGAGTACAGAGTTGATGAGTGTCGTTTCATGTGTGTAAGTTTAAGACATTGGTGTCTTCCTTTTGCTCTTGCTTGCCTGAACGATGAATGGGCTTCAAGAGTATTTTTGGACACAAGAACATGAGATTTACCCGGTGCTTTCAACGTAAGCCTCTTTGAGCCTTCTCTACTAGCGTGGTGTTCAACTGTATGTGTAACAATACGTGTTTTTCTCTATCTTTTGGTGGTAAATGCGTCTTCCCTAAGCTGCTGTGGTGTTTGTGGAGTGCCGGTCTGTGGTGTTCATATATGGGGTGGAGGGGCAGCAGCGAGGCCCGACAGCGCGTTTGGTGAGCGAGTGGGATGGGGCAGCCCAGGATCCCTGTCCTGCACCTTCCTCCTAGTGTTGAGACGGCTGCTTGATACCTGTAGGTGTGCAATGAAGGTGAAAAAGGCGTTAGGACTTTCTTTCCCCCACAGTTTCTATTCTGTGAAAGCTCTTGTGGCTCCTACCCACAGTATTTCTGAGTCTTCTGAAACTAAAAATACTTAATATCCCAATGCCTGTGTCAGCAGCCTAAATTCAGGTTATATGAGAGCTTGGGACGTGGGGGTGCTTTGGGTGGGAGGAATGAAGAGGGCCATCTTAAAGAACAGGGTTTAGTTAATTAAGGATTGCTACAGTTGCAGTGTTTTTAGCTTAGAGAATTACAAGATACTTTGCCACATACTTTGAGTATATAAGTAAGTTTAAATATTTTCTTTAATATGTATGCTGTTCAAAATAATTACTTAAAGCTGAATGGAATTTTTGCCTCTTGGAATAAACTCTACCCTAGTCTTAAACATATGTTCTCACTTACTGTTGATAGTTTTTTTTTTTTTTTTTTTAATACCATAAGAAAAATCTACAGCAAGTATTGCAAGAATCTGTAACTTAATCTTAAGGCTCTTTGAAGTTAAATCATGTGAAATACATATCATAATAAAACTTTGAAAAGCATTCGTACGGTTTTAGAACTGTTTTGTGAAAATAAAGTCTAAGGTCCTATACTCCGGGAAGCTTGTGGCTGTGAATTAGCAGTCGTGTATCTCTTTAACAGTGAAAGTTTGCAAAAGAAAACTAAATGTGTGTCAAGGGTTTTAGCAAATAAAATGTGTATTCCGTGATATGTATCATGGTGTCATAATGATATACATTAGGCTTGCTGAAGAAAATAGTGGGTTTTTTTTTAACTATTGTATCAGCAAATGTGTTTTGTGTATAATCTGTTGGGCAGAACCGACCTAAGACATAAACTCACTTTTTTGGCAATGTGCTCTCTGTTAAAAATGGCTTTATTGGGAAAACACTCACCGGTTTGTAAGCAGAGCTGCTGAGTTATGCCTGAGTGTATCGACTTGCTTGGCCAACACAAACTCCGGGTGGATTCTTTTCCATGGCCCTTTCTGCGAGAGGGTTGCGTGGCTGTTCCCAACTGTTCTGGATGTTGTGGGGCTCTGCAAAACGTCCTTCACGGTGAAATTATGGGGACTTCAAAGCAATTTTTAAAAAGAAAGAAAAAAGGGGATTTTCATCACTAAAGTGTAAGGAAGGTAGATGGATTTGGAGGGGAGGGGGTGAAAGTTGTTTTTTGATCTCTTTTATTTTAAAAACCTGTTACTTTGCAGAAGCTCTTTCGCAGTTTCTCTTGGTTGGCTTTGCCAACAATATTTACAATAGAGAGGTTTAGTTTTCAGAAAAATATGACCTTTTAATCTATATTTTGCTGCCATTGAGGCAGGCAAATCTAGCATGTGTTCTCACGTGCCCCAAATGTTTTAGTTTTTTTCTTGCACTGGCATCTTCTCGACCCCCGAGAGGGGGGTTGCTTGTACTGTTCAGAGTTCCTTGCTATATTTAACTTGGACTGTTGCATTTGTAGCAGTGGCAAGCTGTGAATCTTTAATTTTGGGGCAAGGAGACGGTGTTCAGCTTCCTCCAGCTTTGCAGTCGTTAGCAGAGCTCTGCTGTCTGCCCTGCAGTCACTGCTGCCCCCAGTGCCAGGGCAGGGTTAGGTGGCGGCTGCTGTAGTGCCAGAGGCTGCACGTTAAAATATAGTGAACTGCTCCCTGTAGGGCTGAACGATGCCCCGAACTGACTTTATGGCCTTGCTCATCAAGGGTTAATGCCAGTTCTTTTATCAGCCAGATTAAAGGAATGCTCTGTGGTGTCTGGTTTGCATTTGCTGGAAACTCATATTTCTGTTGCAAACTTCCTCCACGCTGTTACAGCTCTCATCAAAATGAGTGGGAGAGTAGAAAGCAAATACAGTGAGTAAAAAGGTTGAACAAGATACATATTTTAGGTAGTTGCTTATAAGAAATAGTCATTTCTTAAAAGGGAGTTGCTTAGGGATAGTCTTTGGTTGCTTCCCGTTTAGTGCAATAAAGCACAGGTAGAAGCAAACACCTGTGTGAGGGCAGGTTGGGGAAACTGCTGCAACAACTTTGCTCAAATTTGTCTCCTCTCTCTACCTCCTGTCGGTGAATTCGGACTTGTGAAGACTGGCCCTCAAGTTGGAGGACCCCAGGAGCTGAAGTCAAATGACTGGGTGTTGTGGCTGTGGCTGCGGGGTCCGCAGGTGGTGGTGCTGGTGGCAGTGCTGGTTGGGCTGTCTGCACCAGCAGTGTCCTGCTCCAGTAGTGCGTGGAACAAATAGCGTGGATACCTCTGTGTGAATATATATATCGCAGCAATTACATGCAACTACTTTCCTAGATCAGAATTTCCAGAACCCAAACGCAGCAACATAGTCCTGCCCTGTGCTTTGTGCCTTCCTCGTGCTTAACTGTTTGTGGCACAAGCCTGTTTAAGCTGTGAACAGTGCAGAAAACTCATTATTTCACTTGTGTGGTTAGGTTGCCTTCTGTTTGCCCAGCTGGATGCCCATCGGGGTGATGGCGAGCTGGGGCGGCAGCAGCTCATCCCCACGAGGAAGAGGAGGCAAAAGCTGGGGCAGGAAGTCTCGCTTAGCACCAGGGAGCTCCAAGATCATTTCCATGTGTGGCACTGAGCTTTGTTCCCCCAGGTTACCCGATTAGCCTGACTGCAACCTGAACGCGGGCTGCTGCGGGGTGTTCGCTAAATGAGGGTGCAGCCAATTAAGGAGTGAGTGATGAAGAGTTTCCAGAAATCACTTGGTTGCAACCTTTTTGGAAAAGACTAGCTGGGATGAACTTGATTTGCTTTCAGAGGAAATATTTTACATTTGTTTTATACTCCTTAATTAAAATACACTTTTTTCTTTCAAAACTGTTCACATTAATGAAGTTTTAACTTCAGACAGAGGTTTCTGTATTATGACTAAAACTTTTTATATTTAGTACACATTTGAAACTTTCTTCTACTGAACTGGGATAGAAAGGCAAATGTGTTAAATGGAGAAACGTGTTTTTTTTCCTCCAGGATGAAAATGTTTGTGTCTTTTGGCTCTAATTATGAGCCCTGTAGCAACTTCATACTTTGGCTTGGTGCAAGTTTTGAGACAAATGATTTTTATCTGTGAATGCTATACTCTTATTTGTGTATATTGCATGACTGATTATGTATTTTCCTTCCTCCTAGCTATCAAAAAAAAAAAAAAAAATTGGTGCCTGAGTTTTGGCTACGTGCTCTCAAATGTTCCAACAAGTGACTCTTCCGTATTTGGCTAAGAGCTGACACCACTCTAAAGGTATGTCAAACAATTTTTAAGTCAAGATTTAAAGGTTGATATGATAAAGAAATGTGTGATGCAAAGACATCCTACTGCACAACGTGTAGCAGTGGGCTATGTGCATTAGTATAGTCCCGTCTTCAGAGAGCTTTTTTTTTTTAATATGGGCCCATGTCTGTGTTTGTCTATCTTGTTTGAACTGCAAGAAGCCTATGATGATGCTCTGAGTTATCCAAGGCATCAGATAGCAAACTTTCAGAGTAGTTTATCTGGCAGTAAGAAACATGAGGAGTTCTGCTACTGAGCAAAGAAGTGTAACAGGTGGTGCTGAGAAAGTGTTCAGGGCACTTCTAGCTCTAGGCTTATCTTTATTGCAGGATAAGCTGCAGTTCCAGCTGACCCCAGAAACAGAGGTGTAGGAATCTCCTTAGAAGAGGGGAAAATAGTAAAGTTCAGATTAACAGGGGTGTTAATCTGAAAAGCACAAGAAATTCAATTACAGTGGATTTTTTTTTTTTTTTTTTTTTTTTTTTTTTTGTGTGTGTGTGTGTGTGTGTGTGTGTCACTTGGTTCTTAGTCTCTGGATCACTGTTAGTTTGTGTAGTCAAGGGAAGCTTTTAAAAATACTGTGGTGATGCTGGGCAAATCTGAGACATTACCTGTATGTAAAGGGACAGATAACCCCATTGAGAACTAGAGACCGTTTGTACCAAATATGGCCTATTTTGTAAACTCTTAGAGGAAAAAATATTAAAGTGATAATAAAGGCCAATGTGTTTTTTTTCAAAACCAAATTTACAAGCAGTCTAATCTCCGTTCATGATATGGTATCAAGTCTTGTGGTTTTGGGAGAAACAGATATGTGTATGTTTTAATGAGGCTAATCTAATGATACCATCCTTGTAAAATGCCAGGAAAATATTTCTCTAAATACCATAAACTTGGTGGAAAACTTAAGGCAGTTTCATGGATCTTTGTCAAACCAGAAGGTTGTCTCGACTCTGCAGGGTTCTGTCACTAATTTCAACTTAAATGAAAAGTTAGGGCCATGCGATATTAGCAGCAGATGGTACCAAGCTGGGAATTGCTGCAAGCATGTTGGAAAACATGGTTAGGGTTAAGAATAATTTAAACACAGTAGAGAGGCAGTCAAGGAAAAGTCTGTTTTTCAGATGAGGACAGGACCCGAGGTCCTCTATTTAATGCTAATCAGTCATACAGCTAAACAGCGGGGGAGTAGAACGTTGTGCAAAGGATCTGGCGGTTGTAGGTAAGAGAAATTGCATCTGATTTATTGCCTTTATTACAGGTCAAGTATACAGAGGCGTAAGCAGGATAACTTTCCAAAAATCACATGACAGTCTTTAGGCATTGCACTTCAAGAAAAAGTAAAACACTTGCAGAGTGCGTAGAGGAAAGTAAAGTGAACAAAGTCCTTAAAACATATATATTCTGTAATAGACTCTATATTTTATTTATTATATATAATATATATTTTTATGAAACAACTCTGCATAGTTTCTCTTAACATAAAACTATGAGAAAAGGCAAGAATTGTC
This sequence comes from Crypturellus tataupa, assembly GCA_034781795.1. Taxonomy (NCBI): domain Eukaryota; kingdom Metazoa; phylum Chordata; class Aves; order Tinamiformes; family Tinamidae; genus Crypturellus; species Crypturellus tataupa. The sequence continues at coordinate 993,606 of JAWLRI010000928.1, read as the reverse complement.
TTCAAGCAAGATGTAAGAAAAGAAAATGTTCCATTTGCAGAGTGCTTTTTAAAGAACAGATTAGCTACATCTGGACCATGCTTTTTAAATCTGGTTCTGAGAAGGTGGATTAGCTGCTGCATTACTGAGCTTCCTTTCCAGCCATTATTTTCTAGGATTTGCAAATCCTAAAGAGTTTCACACTACAAAGAAAGTCAGGGCAGGCAAATGAAAAAGATATAATTGTAGTTAATAGCATCAGATCCATGTTAATCAGTATCTTCTTTTGTGATAATGACTTGTGCTATCAAAACAGCACATCCGTACACCTTCTCTTCCACTGCTTTCCCTTCAGAGAAAAGTTATACTGCATACTTGGGGAGGGGATACTTTTATAAACCTTTTGACCTAAACCACCTGATGTGCTTCCATTTGATAAATGTTATAGTTGATAAGCTAAGTGTATAAATGTTATAGTTGATAAGCTAAGTGAATGCTGGCAACTAAAAGCTTCCAGAATCTCTTTTCTTCCCCCAGCATCATATAAGATTGCTTTGAGTGCAAGAGAAATTCCTCTCGTCAAAGTAATGTAAGTTTGATATCAAAATCTGCGATTTTGGATTGCCCTGCTAATTAGTCTGAGTTAAAATTAAGACATGAAATAAAACATCCACTCATTAGCAGATAGCAGCTTTTATCTTGCATGGCCTGTTTGCTGAAACTAGCAATTAAGATGCCGAAATAAGAGGGAAAATAGTCTGGTGGCAGGATCTGAGGCCTAGGAGACAGAACTGTCAGCATTTTTCTTTGATATGATATTGAATTATGATTTGCTGAAGGGCCTGTTTGATTTTTTTCCTTGTGTTCCACAAGCAGCACAAAATGCTGCTAGAATCAGTTTTGTCAATAGCTAAAGAGAGTGTGTTCCACCCCCTCACCCTCCCGCACGTTAAAAGCTAATACTTAATACTAGAGATTCCACTGTTGGAGTCTTAGGTTGTGTTATAGTACATGCAGGTTAAAGAACATCTATATAAAATTTCAGTAGTTTAAGTGTACCCAGCACAGTGGAATTTGCACTTCTTTCCCCCTTGTCTATCTGCTGTATAAGAAAATGCAGCCTCTCTCCTTCCCTCCTCCCTGCTGCCGAAGACAGCTCCTTTCTTGCAGCCTTCAGGTGCAGAAGTGCTGCTGTGTGCATCTGTTCAAGCGGCGTTGCAGAAGTTAAATGTCACCGTTTCTGTCACCATTAGAGGTTAAATGTCACCAGGAACGCCGACTCTGTTGTCCTGCCCAGCTTTTCTAGGTGGGGAGCTTGTGTCTGTCAAAACGGAGGTGCCTTCCGGACTTGTTGCAGCAATCCAATCTTCCTACGGATAGGAGGCTGGGGGGCATATTATGTAACTTAATTCTGTTTTAACAAACTTGTAGCGCTGAGCAGTGTGATGTGATGTGAGGTGTTGGGGACAAGGATACACCTTTTTCAATATGGTGCAGTCAGACCGGAATCCCTGCGGGCTTCTTTTTGCAGGTGTGTGTTTTAAGTGAGGCCTCCGCTGAAGTTTACATTTAAATTTATTATTACAGTGTCACTCTACTGGGTTTAGAGTTCGGTCAGTGAATTCTATTTGAAAGAACTGACATCACTTTTTTTAAAAAAAGGTTATGTTTAGGTCTGGTTTCCACAGCACAAGTTGCCATGGATATGTCAGGTTCTTAGTGTTTGTTTACACAGAAGTGAGGTAGAGAAGGTTCATGATAACTATTTTCAAATTAACGTTCTGCATCCAAATGATGCTTTTCTTACTGGGAATTCAACTGGCTGGTGAAAATAAATTCTACTTTCTACTTTGAAAATGGATTAAGTGCAATTTGGAATGTGTTAATACAGAGTTGTCTCTACATACAGCCTTATTTTGCATTAGTTTCAGTCTCCAGGTGTTTTTCTGGTTGATTTTCTTTCTCTGCAGGAAAATAAGCCCACTTGCTTGGTGTGTCCTACAGACTTGGCATCGTGTTAATCTGTTAATGATGTTGTATATCAGCATTTGCATGCAAGGGCAATAAGCAGGTATTATTGCAGGCCTCGGGACGTGGGGACTGCAGCGCTGCTGCTGCAAAACCTGCTGTTCCATGCATCTGCATGAGGCAAGGAGAAATCCTAGATTTCCTGTGATTTGGGATAGGCTACTTACATAACACGACATGGGCAGTATTTCTGCTTCGTTCTTTGCCTTTTAAAAGTCTGCATCGCTCCCTCCTCACGCTCCCTTACTAATCCCTCCCCAAGTAAGGATCACACATGCGGGTGAATTTGTGCCTGCAGCCCCTCCAGTCCTGACTCAGACCTGCCCACAAAGCCCACCAGACCCTGCCGTTCAGTAACCCTACGCAAAGTGGCATTAAAGCACATGCCTTACCTGACACCCCACCAGGTCATGTGTAAGAGAGGCATGAGAAGAGGAATGTTTCAAAGCTACAGAAAATGAACACTGTCTGGCTTATAGAGAAGATACAAATAGGCAGACTCAATACTGCTAATGTCTCGCTCTTCAACCTGTGCAGCCCTTAAGAACAAGGCTATTAGCTGCTCCTGGGCACATGCTTCATTTCCTTGTCAGAGAAGAAGCCAAAAGTCAAGAGGCAGCAGTGCGGGGAAAGAGGGAAGAGATGGACTTCTGTGGAAAGATGTCTAAGGAAGAAGAAAATGTATCCACTAAGTGGTATGAGAGATGGGTCAGAAGAAACTTACTGAGACGCTACTAAAGGACTAGTAGCAGTGTTTTCTTTTTCTGAACCTGAGGCTTTTGTGTGGGTCAAGCATAATTCTGCATTTTATCAATCATGACTCTGTCCTGTACTGCTTCATATGCAAAGGAAGGTTTCCTGAGGTTAAAGCCTGGGTACAATATTCTGCCTCCAGCATAGAATGATGCTGTGCACAGTCATTTCCCCTGCTAGCTCCTGTGAGCCTCTGGCAGGTGTAAAGGCTTATTAACAGGTATTTTTGGCAAATGTGCAATAATTTTATACCTTGTGTGTTCTTTGGAACTGAAAATGGCTTTACAAAGAACTGCCCGACGTGGCTTTTAAATATATTAACAGAATAAACCTGAAGTGTGCTAATTATACTGCAGCACAACCATGCTGAGTTTCAGACTTAGATGTTTTATGGATTTGATATCCCTGGTAATAGCTGGAGAGGTGTCCAGAGTGATATCTTGTAACACATCTGTCTTTGTTCCTCAGCCTACTTAATCGAATATCTGCCTTTGCTTTTGCAGATGTCATGCAGAATATCAAGTGATTCATGCAAGATACCACTTGGCATTCTCCAGCATTAAGCATCTTTACTTAACATTCAGAACCTGAACGCGTGTTCTCTCTGTGCACCAATTTAGAGAGAGTTTAGAAGGGTCCTTCCGTGCACTAGAGTATGTGTGCATGGGAGGGGGGAAAAGCCTTTATCTCCAGGAACAGGGAGGCAAACTATTTAGTGTGTAGGCTTTTTTGAACAAAAGCTCAACCATTGCAGGAAGAGAGTAAGCATGAACTTTGAAGCTGCTGCTCTTGGCTGGCCTTCTGCGCTCCAGAATTAAATAAAGCTGCCAGCGATCACTGGAATTGCTGAAAGATACCCCTTTCTTACCTGTTTTTTCATGCCAGATATAGCTCCTGCTGTAATGCAACTGTGTACCCTAAATGTGCACGTTTAGCAGAGTGCTTTAAAATGACAGTGCTTGAGGGTTAATGCCTGGTGCAGCCCCTGCTTATTTCACAACACTAGGTCTTGTCTTACCCATACCCAGCTGTCCGTGTGCTGGTAACACCAGTGACCGAACGCTCTGGGGTGAGGTAGTTCAATTCTGAATAAGTTCGAAGTTCCGAATTTGAGAATTTATCAATATTATAATTTCTGCATTAATCTCCTTTTAACATGATCACCTTCCTGTAAGAGAGGAGTGAACATGTAGTTGAATTTCAGTACTATTTAGCACTATCACTTTTGAGAAACTTACCGCCCCAAATACGTTTAAAACGTATGGCTACAGTTCCCCTTTAATGCCAATAGGATATGGCAGTATTTTGAAGTTCACGATATGTGGTTTTATGTTACTATGTACAAACAGTTCCTGCCAGGGAAGAACTTTTCTCTGTTAGAGGGATTTGTTATTCTTGATCTCCAGGAATCGTGCTTGTTTAATCTGAAATGTTAAGATGAAAAGTTTTAACTGAAAGTTTTGAGAGAAAAACCTCAAATCAGTGACTAAGGCACTGAGCATTAATGCAGGTGACCCTGCGTGCAGTTTAGCTGTGCTTATAGCTTAAGTGTAGGAGTCTAGAATTTGTTTTTGCTGTATTGCTTGTCTCTCGCTTTGGGATTAACATAGAAACATTTATCAGCTATTTAATACTAGGGTTCTCTCCTCTAGTTTTCATAAAAGGAGCCCCTTCATTCCGCAAAAATAATTGGATCACTATAAACATGCTAAGATGTTACTTTGAAAAGAATAACTATTTTACATGCTTATTTCAACATTTTGATATGTTGGAAAAGGGGATTTCTACACTACGGTGACCTCTGTTGCTTTTGAAAGTATGAGGAGAATGTTAGTGTTAAAAAGTAAACTTTGTGGTTTCAAATAAAGTGGTAATTGGCCTTTTAGAGCCTACTTTCTCTATGATCAATGATGTGTAACCTTTTATTTCTTGCTGGATATCAGATTTAACTTGTTTTAGCGAATAAACAATAACGTTTGACGTGACTACTCAACTTTTCTTTTTGGATTGAGGTATGCATGCTTGGTATTGCCTTACAAGTCGAACAGTCTGATCTCTAGTCTCTCTTTTTCTCTTACACAACAAATACTCAAAATGCTTAAGTTCTTGGATAAATAGTGTGGATCTGCATGTAGAGATGAATATTTAGAAAGTCCCTTCTAGGAATTTCTTAAATATAAAAGAATCTAGAAATGTGCAGACGGTGTGCTCACATTCCCATCTTAAAAATATTCAGTACACACTGACTTAAGCATTTTTGCAGATGAAGAAATGTTAACTTTTGAATTAAACTAGTCTTGAAAAGAACACTGAAATGTGAATATAAATGTTTAGAGTATTGTACATATTATAATGCCTCATATTTAGCCAAAGGCTCTGGTTTGCCTCAATATTATATAGCTGCTGTTAAACTTTGTTTCTTTTCCCTGATATTTTAGACTTTTTAGCAGCTGTCCTTAATTGTGCAGTTGAACAGCTTGAAAGCTAGTTGGAAACAGGTGGTGGATATTCTCAGGATCTTGAATTGTGGATGGCAGTCAACAATGTCGTCATTGAGAATTTAGGTATTTGTATCAGCTGGTGCTGATTTTAACAAAACCTTGATATTGTTTGCTGTAGAGAAGAATGCACAAGACTCTAAAATGTGTGTTTTTTTTTTTTTTTTTTAATGGAAAAAAATCATTAAAGTTGCTAGGCCTGTACAAAAGCAGCACAGAATTGCTGGCCTAGTTGTAGAGGATATGGATTAAACGGGCAGCAGCATGTCGTGGCTCTTGGCTGAAAGGCAGCTTTGTACTGAGCGTTTCGTTTTGTATTCTGAATTTCCCACCCAGATTATTCCTGTGCCCGGAATGTGGCCTGTCTGCTAACCTGGAGATACTCTTACATGGCAACAGGAAGTCTTTGGGTCTGCTTTACAAGGAAGGGCTTTGGGAAAGCGCAGATTTTAGGCAAGGTTGGTTATTGTGCAACTTATGTGGACGTGGAAAAGCATCCAGCGATGCCCTAGTGTTGAGTTAGCTTTGGCTCGGGGATCTGTTGGCCAGCAGTATGGGGTAAAGCTGCGGCTAGAAGCGTGCAGTTCCTGCACGTTACAACAGAAACCTTAAGGAGAAAAATCAAATTGAGGCAATTAATTGGGCCTCCTTAATTAAATCTGTGGCTGAAATACTCTTATAATTAAATCTTTTCTAAGTATTATCCAAATCTTACTAAAACATTGTACTGACTATTCAGCTGGGGGTTTGATTCAGAACTTTCTCTTCAGTGAAGTCCCCAGACCATTAAGCTAGCTAAAATAAATGTAGACATTTGGCTTTCATTAGTGTTGTAACCGAAACAAAAACATTTTAATGACTGATCCCAGAGTATTTTGAAGTTTATGCAACTTTGCTGGGAAGGTATTTAAACTGTAGTATCAGTTGCAAATTGGCCGTACGCCAGTTTTTCGAGGCTGTTTCCAACGATACGTTGGGCTTTTGAAGTGCGAAAAATTATATTCTGTAACATCATGATACAGGAAAACTTTCAGAGAGGAGAAACCGTGGAAAGTAATTATGGTTAAGATTTGCACTGGTAAAATGAGATTATCTGCTAAAAGGAGACAGGGATATACTGCAATGCAATTTCCTGCTTTGTTAAAGCACCATTACAGCTCTTTGATAAGAGATATAATTTTGAGCTTATGTAATTATATTAAAGAAATTAACTACCCACAGAGATTGGTGTTATTTTTGGATGGATCTTCAATGTTTTAAATTGCACTTGCGCAAAATGGGATCTTGCTTTTAAGTAAAGAACCTAGATGTTTCTTACAGTACCTAATTTGAAAAAGGTGTTGGGAGGAAAATACTTGCAGTGCTCTTGAGAGGCAATGGCAATAAAATCTACTGAAGAACTCGCGTGTAGACTCGGCCTAAGATAAAATATTAACCCATAGCTCTGCATTCATGGGAAAAACTGGAGACGGCTCCAGCTGTTGTAAGATGGGGGTTGATTATTCTGTATCATGCTCTAGTCAAAGTAATGTTTCATGAAGCAGCTTTTGAAGATGTTGAAACACTCCTGATGGTGAGGAGTGAATCAGGTATCCAGGCACTGCTCCTTCATGGCTAAATTAGTTTCCTGTTGGTTTTGCTACTGGGCCGAAGTACACGGACAGCCAGGAGTAGATTCTGACTTTACACTTTGGTGCTTGTATTTTCTTTTCCTTTGAATTAGTTTGGATCTAACAGCAATTAGAACAAGACCAGATTGCTTCATCTAGGCCGCTAGAAATGGATAGTGGTTTGAGCCAGTGCAAATTACTGCTTCTCCCAGGATTAACTATGAATTAGGTGAGATACTGAATTGCCAGTCTGAGCAGGCTGAGGGATGCCGGGTTCATCTGCGCAGTGTGACCTCAGTAAAAGTGACTTAGCGGAGCTCACCAAAACAAAATGTTCCTACAGAAATCACCTATCATAAATAAGAAGCAGCGGTTTGAGAGTGGCCAAAAGTCTGGGTAGCTCTCGAGACTTTCATGCTGATTTCGCAAGTGATATGTTTATACTTCATTTTTTACATGTTTACCTTTTATGTAGGACAGGTCTAGCCAAGATGAGCTTAAATCAACCCCCTGTGGGATCTTTTTGCAACTGTTTTGTTACTGTGCGTCTACTCTGATATTTCAATTTACAATACCTAAAGCACAGTATATACTTTTCTTCACTGGCTTTCTAAGGATTCTGTAATTGCATTTAGTAAGTTTTGTGCAGGGAATATGGTATTTTACAGCATAAGCTTTACATATGGTAATAAAGTGGTTGTCTGTCAGTTTAGAGCAGATTCTGTTCACTATATGACATGGAAGTTTCATTGGGTGCCTGAATTAAGCATTTTCAGAAATGTGAAATAATGCGGAGAGCTAGTGAGTGCTGTTCGCTCTGACACGGGGGCTTGGGTTGCCTTGTGGTTTTACCATTGGGATGCTCAAGCTCCGCCTTGGCCACTCTAGTAAAACATATAGAGAACGACTGCAGTTCTGAGGCAGTGTGAATTAAACACGTGCCTGTGCCCCATCCATCTCCCGCGCTGAAAGCAGTTCAGACCTGCGCCTTCCCGTCCTGCGTGCAGAAATAATGAAACAGATCCACACGCACGGTTACTTGAGCACCTTCAGCTACAGATTGGAAACACAACACCATGTTCTCATTTATTGCAACTCCCTTAGCTGGGCAGCATGATAATAAAAGTCCTTGCTTTTATTATCTTGTCATCAATAACTGCATACTGGGGTTAAATTGAAAATCCCTTGCCTGACCTGGGGATTTTTACTGCACGTAGATGGTTATTGTTCAAAAAAAGTGGAATGTGAATACTGAAAGAGGATATAGTTTGTCATAAACCAGCATAAGAACTTAACTTTTTGTGATCATGAAGTGCTAGAGACCCACGGGAACCTGTAGCTGAGATGGTGCTTGAAACGGCATCACCCAGAGTTTTTCTATAGCTGCTCCCATTCTCATAGTTGGAGTTATTTTTTAAAAAAAATAAAAATTATTAGTTTTTACAATACTTATGTTTAGAACTTAATTTCTCCAGAACTTTAAGTTGATTTATTACTGTTTTTTTAGCAATATAATCTTGGCACTAGTATTAAAACACTGTGCTGGTCCTGGCATAAGAAGCAATGTCAGAGTTACCTTCAGGCATGCAAAGGGTTATTAATAAGGAGCGAGGAGAGCCGTACATCTTTGCTGGACCAGTTTGTTTACATCTTTGCTTTAATGTTCTGATAATGTGAGTGGAGTTGAGATAGAGATGGCAGAGGAGTGAGCATTAATAAGAACAAGAAGGATGAAGGACCTCCTGAGCCATGATTTTAATAAAACCTATTAGGGTGCCTAGGGTATGGGAAGAACGATGCCCTTGAAAGCAGAGGGGAACAGAATAATTGGGAAAAGAGTGCACAGTTTAAAAATTGAAGAAAAAAGTAAGTTCAGGGAGAATGAATAAAGTATATCGGATGTCTGAGAAGAAACAGTGATAGAAAATACATCCTCAAAGAAGAGAAAGCCGTTTAAAGAACATAGAAGCGGCTGTGCTGCATTGGCCCCTGGCCGGTGTCGGTTGCTGCTGGGAGCTTCGGGGATATCGGGAAGCGCCGGGAGAAGCCATGGGGCTGCAGCCTCCTCTCCAGGATGACCGCGAGCCCCCGGGTAGGGTGACGTCAGGATTTGAGGCAGAGGCACAAAGAGCTTAAAACCTTAAACATGAGGGATTTATCTCCCTCCCCCTGTCCTTGCTGCTTGCGTTAACAGGATGAGCAGCTGAATTCTTGTCAACCGTAACATTTCTCAGGCTACTAAATCTTGCTGTGTTCTGTGCTTAGCATCCTGCAGCAGGGAATTGGGGAGGCTAATAGATTTCGAAGCATCAAGGTGCCGATTTTTGATGTTTATTGAATGTTCTCCTCGCCTGCAGGCGCTTGGGTTACTCCTCTCTCCGTTGGATTTCTCGCCACTGTTGGTTTGTGGCTGGGAGCGCTATTCCTGCTAACGGGGCTCCTCCTGAGCTCAAGGCTCTGCATGTTGGAGGAGAGCGCAGATTCTGTGCTGATCTACTTGTAGCTTCACTTTATGTATACATACGCGTGTATATAAAGCCCTGAAAACCAAACTAACCTGTCCCTGAAAATATTCTGGAAAGACAACTTTAGCCTCATCTGAAGCAAGGAGGTTTTTGCTTTCTTCTTCCTATCGAGTACACAGTTTAAATGGGCCACTGATGGCACTGAACATTCCAGATATGAAATTTTACTGTTTGACTTGAGACATTAAACAGAGATGAAGCTAAAACTTCTTAAGCATTTCTGATTCCTGGAAAATAGAGCAGATCAGCAGACTGTGAAATAGCAAGCAGCCTGCCTCCAAGGTCTGCGCTCGGAGTGGGAGTGCTGGAATGCCAGATTTCTTCCTCTACCCCAGCTTCCCGGTTACTTTTCGAGACTGTGCACTGCGCTTTTTCAAGGAAAGGTCATGAGCAGGAACGTGGCCCTCTGCTCTTCCTGAGCGCTCAGACAAAAGTTGCCTATAAGGAGAGGGAGAGAAGTGATAAACGGCCTTCTCTCTTTCCATTACCTCATCCTCCTACCTCCTCCTCTTTCCAGTATAAACGAATGTTGCAGGCAGTACACTCTTTTTGACTGCTTTTGTGGTCACCTGGTTGGCAAATTGCGTATTGTGGTGGTTTTGTGAAAAAAAGAAATGGTTTAGTGTTGTGCCATAATATTTATCTAAGGCTTTTAATTAAAAATGGCTCTTCAGGAATAAGCACATTGCCACTTGCATCTGCCCTCTGCTCTGCCTAATTTTGATGCTGAAACGCGCGAGAGACTGTCCTGCCTAGTGAATGGAGACGAACGTCCCAAATACTCTGAGTTCTTTGGTGGCAGCAGCTGCTCCCATCCGCATCCGTGCGGGAGGAGCCAGGCAGCTCAGTCCCTTCTTGTGGGATGCGGGATGCGGGGCTGCGTTCTCGGTTCTGAAATCTGCGAAGTTCTTGGCTTGTCTGAAGTTCGTTGAACAAAAGATGGCTGAAAAAGAGGATGTTTAAAAAATAAAATAATCTTTTTGATGCAGTTTCAAGGCATAGTCTATTTGGTCATGCATCCAAGTGACTTTCTGTTGTAGAAGTGAGGTGTATTATTTTCCTTTCTGTATATTCCATCCTGCAGGTGAAATACTGCCTTGTTTCTAGATCTCTAGAGGAGGAGTCAGGCTTTTGACTTGCATTCCCAGTTCTGGCAATGCAGCTAGAATCTGTTCCCAACTGACTGATGTCACTTCGGGCAAAGCTTCAAGTCGCCTAGCACCTCATTCCACAAAATATATTTTCATGCACGTCTGTCTGATTGGGCATTGGGATACACTGGCTATAAATTCAGAATTGCTATATTTTTTTAATGTATAAAAAATAAGAATTCTATTTTAGCAAGAGGCAAGTGAATTTTTATCCCTTCAGAAAATTTGGATTTTATGTAGCAGCCATGATGCCTACTTACCAAAATAGTGGTCCATTGCTCTCGTGCATATGTTGCTGCCAAGTGCAGCAGCCAATTCTTTTGCTTGCTGCTGTGATTTAAATAATTATTTCACCTATGCTTCCAGATTGAGAGAAAACAGCAGAGTAAGTCTGATTTCTACGCCAGCCAAATGGAATTAAAGCATTATATTGACAATCCACATAGCTTTCACGGAAAGGCGTCATGACTTGCAAATCGTCTGAGGGAGCAAGTGAGCACAAGGGAGGAGATTATTATGAATAATCCGTGTTGAAGATAATCCAGTCACTGTATTATTTGTACTGCACAGAACAGTGTTTATCTTTTGAAGATCTGCAGAGGCTGCAGTTTGAGAGTAGAAAATTAGCAAGCAGAAGAAAGAAGCCAAGGTGTTGGCATGAATGATATATCACAAAAGTAGCATCGTGTGCAACAGAGCCTGGAGAGGGGACCCTGCAGGCTGCAGCAGAGCCTTCCGCATGAGAGCAGGACGAGCTGGCTGCTGTAGTGCAGCTGGGGCAGCCGGGGAGAAGGCAAGCTGGATGTGCGGGACGTGGCAATCTGCACAGGAATATTTCAAACCGTGCTATAACTCTGCCTAAAACCCTTCTGATTATCTGAGAGCGTTCGCAGCTAACTGTGCTTTTCTGTTCGTAAAGGTGTGCGTATCTATAGGCGTAAGGAATGTTAACTACAAAAACGAGAAACAGGTCTGCCCAAATATTCTGTCAGTCTTTTGTTCTTATGTTTCTTGTATAGATTTCTTAAAAAAAAAAAAAAAAATCCATATTTTATTCAAATGCTGTTTGAAGTACTGACTTCTCTCCTCTGGAATTCCGCATGTTCCTGTGATCAGTGTGGACATGCCCCACTTTGAAGTGGTCTATGTTTAATTGCCTTGTCGAAATTCCAAGCAGAATTCCGTTTAGGAACTTATACCAAGAAGCGCCTCTGCCCTCTTGGGGCTAATAGCTGCAGATTCTGGGTTTTGTCAGTCCAGGTACAGCTACTGCTTTTAACTTTCTTATTAACTTTACAGAAAAAAAATGATTTTATACGGGGGGAAAAAAGTAGAAAGCATTAAATGGTGCATGGCTTTCTGATACTGTGAATGAGAAACTGTTCTGAACCCTTCTGTCAATTTCATTAAGGTTTCTTTGCAGAGATGTGGTCTGGGTAAATTAGCACAAATTCTTAATACTAAATTTTCCACCTCGAGTGAAAAACATTTAAAACTGAGATCGCATTCCAAATATAAACCAGATTTTAAATGTATTAGAAATTTGCCATCAGCTGCCACACAAATATTTGCCTTATTATTATTTAAATAATTTGATTACATTTGGGCATCGAGTAGGAACTTTATATTCATGGGACGGGGTGAGATCAGCCGCAGTGAATTCGTGTGGCTCTGCATCCAGGGCAGAGCCCATATTCCGGCTGGAATACTCTCCCCAGGGGCCAGGTCTCTTCTGACCCGGGGGCAGCCTCCGGGGCTACTGAAATAACTTGAGGGCATTCTTAAAAGCAAGCCTGTTCCCTTCCCGTCACCACCAAGGCTTCCTAGTGATAAAGAGCTCTTCGCTCTGCAAAAATGAGAATTCTTATTAAAAAAAAAAAAAGTCATCTTCATGGTTAGCTGCAACGCAAAAAACAGGCTCTTGTGTACCTGGAAATCCTCGTTTCTCTGAGACTGACATTTCTGAAATGAATTCATCTATTCAATTTATAGGAGCAGGCAAAAAGTTGTTTGATAATTTTAAGTGCACACTGCCTGGAGGGTGGTTATAAACTAGTGTTAGACAAAAACTTAATTTCTCACTCTTAATCTGAGTTGTATAGTTCTTTTCTGAACCATTCGGGATCCAGTACATTAAGTATTTTGGTACCGCATACACTCTCAACTGCCGTGTTCAGGTTAAAAATCTATTTAAAACTTTCTTTATGTTCTTAACACTCCTGATTATAAGCATTTAAATAACTGCTTCTTGTTAATTGCTTTTATTGTTATCTAAGCTTAAAGCATATTCTGTCCTCTTTCCCTTTCTGTTTTGATATAATAGATTTTTTGATCTAATAGATTTTTGGCTGAAGGTATTGTAAATTTAACCAAATAATAGATATAATAGAAAATAATAGATTTGTACCAGTTATCTCTGAAGAATGCACAGTAAGATTATTATGCCAAAAGTTGCACATTCAGGCCAAGGGGAGGGTGGGGAATGTTACCTGTATGAGAGAGGGGCTTGCAATAAATATTTAGGGACTCATAAAGATGTTAGGCTAATAGTTGAACTCCCTAGATGATGGTTAGGTGAAGTTACGCGTAGCTCTCTGCTTAGCTCAAAAATAGCAAAAGCGTGTGGGACTGCTCTGCTGAGACTCCAGGTGGCTGGCTGAGGTGAAGAGTGGGCAATGGAGCATGTGGAGAGAATTACTATAACCCTAAATAAATTCTCCTCCTTTGAGAGAAAAGCTGTGCCATTTCTAGCAACCTAAAGAGTGAATACTTGAAAGCAGTTCAAGTCTATGAGAAGTACCAGAGAAGTCTCGTAGATGCCTCCAGGTATATGGCCACCAGCCATAGGGCTTTCAGGAAAGGCAGCCTTGTCCCCTCACATTTCCATGGTGCTGATCCCAACTCCAAGACAAACGCCCCATTTTCATAGCCCAAGACCTATGTAATAGTTTGTCAAGATTCCCCGATGAGAAGGTTGTCTGCTCATATTATCTCTCTGGGTGCCTCTTCTCCAAGACAGTGGGTTTCTTTGGGAAGCGACACAATGGAAAAAAGCCACAGGTCTGTGACATCCTGACTGCCATCAGCATCCCTAGGGTCTGTCCTAGCCTTGGGGGGACCCAGCTAGTCCCATGTCGCTCTACCTCCTAAAGCAAGACCCCGTATGAGAATTTGGGCCTCGACGGGTTTGTGTAAGCAGGGAAAGAGTCTGCCTCTAAGCTCAGTTCTGCTCACGTCGCTGTTGGTGCAGTGGATGCTTTAGAAAGAGGGAATGGGCCAAGAGCTCCTGCTAGGGAGGCAGTGAGATGGACACGTGAATTCCAAGCTGGGCAGTACGACTCCGCTGACTGCTTGGTGTTTGATGTGCAGGGGAAATAACAGATAGTCTTTGTTGCCGTGCTCTGAGGATGAAACGTGCTGACAGCTGGGGATGTGCTTTATTGGAACTGCACGTGCACATTTATCTGTGGTCCTGAGAGTTTATTAAAAGCTTGGTTCCTGCCCCCCTGTTCCCGAGTACAATGGGCTGTGTGTGTGCGTGGCTGAGGGGAAGGGGAGGGAGAGGCTGCCCTGACAAAGGAATTTCACAGACCCATCTTAAGCTTTTCCTGTTCCAAAAAGGGTAATCAGTCAAGAGTGGGCAAAAGTTCATGCTAACACAAACAAGATGCTGGAGCTGGGTGCTGCACATCGCATAGGACATACGTCTTTTCAACACGTGTGCAGGCAAGCGGTGGAGCAGCAGGGCCTAATACCAAATGACAGCCATACCACGGGACTCTTTAAAACTGCACGCCAGATAATAAGATTTAAAGCTAAGGATTTCTCAGACAGTGTTTTAAAACTTCTTCTGGTGTGCAAAAACCCAGGTATGTACAGGTTTGCACAGGTCAAATGGCTAATACATTTGCCATTTGACGGGTTTATTCTAACCCGTCTTTAGTCAGTTACTTAGAATGGAGGTGGAGATGAGGAGGGAAGAGGAGTCAAATATTGCAAGACCTTGAAGCCGTGGTGGCGGATGCCTGCTCTTCTTAACTCCTTTGCAATGGTTGCACTCATGGAGCAAACCAAATCCTGCCCCACATGCTTTGATTTCTCTCAGATCAAAACCAAGGCAGGTGGCTTCTTACCAGTGACTGTTGGCCACCGCGTGACCCACATCTTGACCAGACCCTTGGGTTCCCAGCTAATGGTTTTTTTTCAGGCTGTCTCCTCCTCTCTTGTGTAATCTTCTGGTTCCCAGGCCAATTCAGTTTCTTCGAGTCCTTTCATTCTCTCCCTGAGTCTTTAGATTTAGCGTGAAAGAAAGGATTTGCTTTGAAATGCATGACACTCGAATTTGCAGCGCTCTCAGCAACGCTGATTATTTTGACTGAGATCTTCACATTAAAGGAAAGTTGAATCCTGCTTTGTGTCATGAATATTGGGTTTTTTATTGGCCTGGATTGAATTGCTACCTGCTTACTGATTTATTCTACTGTCCCCATTGAGATGCTGCCCTAGTTGTTGATTTTGCCATACCTGTTCTAGCTGTGAGCCCTAATGAACTTGCATCTGAGCTGCTGGATGTAGACCACGTTTTGGGTGCTGAGGCGATAG
Source organism: Crypturellus tataupa (assembly GCA_034781795.1). Classification (NCBI taxonomy): domain Eukaryota; kingdom Metazoa; phylum Chordata; class Aves; order Tinamiformes; family Tinamidae; genus Crypturellus; species Crypturellus tataupa. Next base: position 978,460 of record JAWLRI010000928.1, on the reverse strand, counting down.
CCACGACGGGATCTAAGAGGTGGTATCCAAGGGATCTCTCGTTTCCTCTGCATCAGTGGGAATGCAGGGAAGCTCCTGGGCCGAGATGCTCCTTGCCATGAATAGCAGCAGTGTGTGGGCTAAAATCATGAAGTGCCTGAACACGATGTAGTGAAGGTGCTCAGGTATTTGCTCAGTTCTCCCAATAGTTGGGATTTTTTGTGCCCTTTCCAAACAGCAATGCAGTTGTTCATTGTCTGGATTATTTCTTTGGGCCTGAGGCTCTGCTCTTTTTAAAAATGAGGCAAAACCTCTCCCTGGACTGATAGGGCATTCCATTCGGTTACAGTGTGAATGATCACGATAGTTTGCTTGTATTATCCATATATCATTGATATGGAAGTTTTAATGTTTGACATCATTCTTTCTGTGATAAACATGTGTTTGTAAAGATATTTTAGAAGCGTAGACTGAAAACCTCAGTATTTACCTGCCTCATTTTGCCACTGGGAATGCAAAATATGGAGCCCCCTCAATTGCATTCCGGCCCCACCTGCCCGCACCGAGAGGATTTCTGCTTCAGTGCTGCAGTTCATTAAAATCCTGTAAACAGAAGTGCTGCACAGGGATGCTGTGGGCATGTGATTGGGGATTTTGAGGGCGGCTCCCAAATGATTTTATTAATCTTTGGGTAATCCGGAGAAAACCAGTAGGGTTTCTTTGACTTTTGCCCTCTGAGGCTGCAGTTTTTACAGCTCAGAGCAGCGCTGAGGAACAATAGCTCTTGGAAGTGTAATTTAAAGAGCCCCAGGATACGTGTTCCTGTTTTTCTTTCTGATGCTGTTGCAGCTGACAACTGCTCTTCCTCTGGACCCCAGAGCCAGCTTGGGGACCATAACGAGGCTTCTGCTCGCCCGGAGGAGCGCAAGGATTCGCTTCCTTGCGTAGGGGTAGGTGCTAGGGAACTTGCTTGCATTTAGAGAGCTGTGATCCCAGAGCAGAAAGCGGCTGCTTCTCTGGCCATCGATGACGATTACAGCAGCCATAAGTGCTCTGACTATGAGAAATCTGACCCTAGAAAACGTTGCATGTTGGGGTGATGGGTGGAAGAAAAGCGCAGTGCGCAATGTGTATATGAAGGTTTCCTTGTGAACATGATCTCTTCTTTCTGTAGCTCTTTCTGGAGTTTATTTTTTTCTGTATTTCCCTTTGAAAATCACTCTCAGTATCATCCAAATCTCAGCCCGTAGAATAGCGC
>JAWLRI010000928.1:960969-977123 GCA_034781795.1 Crypturellus tataupa | reverse complement strand
GATACGTGTTCCTGTTTTTCTTTTTGATGCTGTTGCAGCTGACAACTGCTCTTCCCCTGGACCCCAGAGCCGGCTTGGGGACCATAACGAGGCTTCTGCTCACCCGGAGGAGCGCGAGGATTCGCTTCCTTGCGTAGGGGTAGGTGCTAGGGAACTTGCTTGCATTTAGGGAGCTGTGATCCCAGAGCAGAAAGCGGCTGCTTCTCTGGCCATCGATGACGATTACAGCAGCCATAAGTACTCTGACCATGAGAAATCTGACCCTAGAAAACGTTGCCTGTTGTGGCGATGGGTGGAAGAAAAGCGCAGTGTGCAATGTGTATATGAAGGTTTCCTTGTGAACATGATCTCTTCTTTCTGTAGCTTGGAGTTTATTTTTTTCTGTATTTCCCTTTGAAAATCACTCTCAGTATCATCCAAATCTCAGCCCGTAGAATAGCGCCCTGAGCTCCTGGAAGTGCCTTTGCTCCCAGTGCGGTGCCTCTCGAATGGCACCGGCCTCTCCAGCTGCATTACCTCTTTCCAGATACCTCCTTCTTTCTTCTTCTTTCTTTCCTCTTTCTTTTCTTTTCCCTCCTGCTCCCTTTCCCCTCAGCTCTCTATAGGTGCTTCTAGGTGCTGTTCGAGCAGGAGGGGGTGAGATTCCAGAAGGTACCAAACATTAACTGTCTTGAAGCGCTTATATCTGTGGCCTGTTATCTGCATGTTACTTATAATATATACAAAACTGCTAACTGTATATAAGCATTTCCCTTTTTAGGGCAACTCCTTACAATGAAAATTAACCTTGGCTCTTCTATGTTGCTCTTTAAAACATTTTTTCAACTTAGACAAGCAATACTTACCTTGCTATGTGCTATTGAAAATATATTTGTCGCGTCTCTGCTGAACTTCAGCATTATTATAGTTTTCCGCTTTTGCTACTTGACATGTCTGTTTTTAGGTTAAAATTTGTTCCAGGATACTGCTTTAAAAGAGATAAACGGGAATGCACATAGCTTCATAAAACCAAGTTTCACCTAATAATCAGTGGTGGTTAACTTTTGGCTATTGCAATTAATGAAAGATGACCTTAGATTTGTTTCTTAAATTTTCTTTTAATTATTAGCTTTGATGTCAGTAGTTCTGTTACTTGATACATCAAACAAGTAGATAATACTACTATGATTAAATTGGTTTTTTTTGGAAGTCTCTTCCCTTGTTCACTACTCTATGGAACCCTGGAAAATTGCAATGTTCTTTATAGCTGGTTCGTATTATTTTCATTATCACCTTACAAACCAGCAAATTTCAGTAATTCTATTAAGAAATATGATTTTTTCCCCTCAAATTTGATGAGAAAACCTGAATTATTTAACTTGCTTCTAAGCAAAATAAATATGATTTTTCTACTAATTTCTTTTATCTGTCCTTGTGCTTTAGAGACTGAAACATAGATAACTGTAATGTTTTCATTTCTGATTTCAGGCAGAGACAAATACAAGTTAATCTGTATACTTTATGTGTAGGCTATAGGAGATATATTGCTTACTCTGCTATGTGCAATATGGCCTTTGGCAACGTTTAGACTTATTCATCTTCTTTTTGCTTTTTCTAATACGAAAAGAATACAGGGTCTGTTTTGTAATGTCGTTTCTTAAATGCTGTTAGGAAACAAGTTAACATATGCACGTAAAAGTATTTCCAAATTATAGTTAGTGAGTGACATGGAACACACCTTGGGTTGCCAGGTTTGTAAGCCAGATTCATGGTGCTTGTGGGGTTTGGATAGGTAGATTAAGGGGGGAATGGCATGAGTACCTGAGCTGCTTCAAGATTATCAGTCAGTTCAAATTCTCAAATTGTGCTCAAAACAAATCACAAAATCTGGCATCCAAGATGGGGCTGGGATTGGAAAATGTGCTTTTCTCTATTAACCGTACAGGGTGGCTCTAGTCTTTCAGCTATGAAGAAAAATTCATACCTAAAATTTCAGTGTCCACCTAAATTTTTGTGTTTTTGAGGGCATAAAGTTCTAGCATTAGTTTTTTTAGAGGAGGAGTTTTCTATTAAATAGCTGGTGTGTGTTTAAGTTCATTAAATAGTTGACTAGTTTTATCTGAAGTTGGTGAAATGTAACAGGATCATAATTTACCAATTGAGTAAGGATCATGTGGAAAGAGCCTTCACGAAATATTTTCTTGATGAAGTCAGTCTGTAAAAACAAACAAAAAAATCTATTTAATGACTCTTTTGAATATTACATCTTCTCCCTAATCTCAGTAACAACATTTCTGGTTTCATCTTTTTAACTCTTTCCTTTAGTAGGGAAAGTAGTTTTGAAGCCTCAGTTGGAAAATTTGACAGGTGCCTCAAAAATGAGCTTTATGGTGCCTGAAGTTTCAGGGCTGTGGAAGATGTGATTAAAAGGTGCAGCTGGGTCGTGACTTGGTGTTATGGCACGTTGATCGCTGGGACCTGGATGTGTGCAGAAACTTCGTAATTGTGAGTGAAAGCTGGCTTGTAGCTCTCAATTTCTTGCAATGATATACGGTGTTTATGCAGATAGATGGTCTGTGCATTAAGACTACCTGCAGGACTGATACAGTTTTCTCCTTCACTGTCTAGAAACTGCTGCAGCTAGGGATGAATCTCGACTTGCTGGGCTAATTCAGAAGTTTTAATAATTAGGAAAAGTTGAGGAGCAAAGGAGATAAATATAAACAAAGGAGAGGAGGAAGAAGCGAAGGTATGTTTGAAATAAGGGAGATTGTGCGCTGCCTTCTGCCTGTGCTCGGAGGAGAGGACGTGGACATTGGTAGCCTCTAAGTTGGGTTTTGATGAATTGTAGCTCTTCACTGTGCAGAGAACTCTTGAGCTTTATGTTGTCCCTCTGTCACTTGCCTATAAATGTATTCTCAGGACATTCTGTAAGATATAGGGATGATGGTCTCATTTTGTTTGTTATTGCCCAACCTGTAAGCAGTTAAGGGGGAAAAATTAAATTTTGCCGTATAGAGAATAATAAAAAAGCTTTGATAACAAAAAAATGCTCAGTAAGAGATCTTCTAGAAAGAATTCCTTGTAGTTAGAGAAAATAATTTGATAACATTATTTTGAAGAATACTGTTGGTGTGCTGTTATTGGTATTGGAACAGTGTTGGTACTCTTCTTTACAACTTCGTCTAAGATGGCTTGATAAATGGCTTTTAGTAAGTTTTAATCATCCTGTTCTGTTTTAGCCATTAGAGCTTTTATGCTGAACAAGAGTAATAAATGTTTTAGTAACAAATTTATACTAAGGAGAAGACCTAAATTCAGCACGTGCTTGCAAAAATGAGAGAAGGAAAACTGATTTTCTCTCTTCTTACTCTGTAGTATCTTTTGTGCTTACATCTCCTTTTTTACCGCAGCTCAACATGTAAAACCGGGGATTTGACTTAATAAATTAATGGGATATAGAATGTTTCTTTTGTAGATCGCTTTGCAGAGCTGGCATGATGTTAGGAAAGACCAAGGTTGGCTTCCTCCTCTGGTGGTAGTGGCCAAGCTGTCTCTGCAGAGACTACGAAACATTCTGTAGCCATAAGCCTGGAACTTGTCTTCCTTTTTAACATTATTTAATACTTGTGTTTTCTTTGGCTTTCCTTAGTGGATTTTTATTTTCCCCTCCTCTAAAGCTCTTACTGAATCCTTATCTACAAAAACTGGATGATGTTTTGAAGATAAATTGAACTGGAATATATAGTGCAATAACTTTTCAACAACCTAGAGCTAATTTTTTCCAGATAAAGGTGCAATATGATCACATCTGTACTTTATGTGAAATATGCCTGCAGTTCTCAGGACTGTTTATTAATGCTTTAATGTTTATCAGTGCACATGAGGAAGGTATCTGTGTTGGAAAGACTTTCAATGTAAATTTATTAAAGATTAGTTTACCCTGTCATGAACAAAGTGTCCCCTAAATCCAATTCCCTCCTGTGAAAGCGTGAGAATTTCTCTGCTACTTGTGGTCTGTTCAAATCATCTGCACTACAAAAGAATTCCATTTTGGGAATCTGGGAAGGGTAAATATTTAGCAGTGCTGACATAACAATGGCCGGGGTAGGAGAAAATTAAAGTTTGGAATCCGGTGCGGAGGTGCTTTCGGCTTAAACTGTGGGTGGAAGAAGCAAAGCTTTTCAGTAAATTGGTTCAAGGTCATGATTTTCCTTTTTGGATTAAGGAGTAGAATAAACTGAACCATTCTATGCAGGATTTACTGTGAAATTTTACAGATTAGAAGTCTTAGTTCTGAAATGGTAGCCTTTTTATTTCTTGCTTGATTTGTTGCTTTTCCATCAGAATAGGCGATGTTGTTCAGCTACCGTATAGGGACCTTACAGTTCACAGGAACAATAATTTTTTGCTGTGTTGAGATTAATACTGGTAAATGAACAAATCTTTTGGGGAGAACTTCTTTTCTGAGAACTTCTTGGATGCAAAGATTAGTGAATTTAGCACTATGGCACAGAAATTATGGAAGGATATTAGAACAACTCCAATGTTTAAGTTGCTAGATATTTTTGCCCATAAAACATTTTTGCAGAATTTATAGCGTCTCATTTGTTTGCAACAGCTGTTAGATATTGAGCAAAAAGATTCATCTGTCTTCAGGATAATGAGAAAAATGTATTCTTTATCTTGAAAAATTCACTGTAGGTTCAATAACTCTTCAGATATTAAAAACACAGTTTTCCTGGGATATTTCACTTTTCTTTGGGAGATTTTTGGCATTGCTTTCAAATAACTAAACGTGCATGTTCTAAGGAATGAAGTCTGTTTCTGCCAAAATTTGCCATGTGACTTATGAGCCCGTATAAAGACCATTAGTGTAACTTAAGCCGGTATTTGGCTTGTGTTTATGCACGACAACGCCCAATAATTCCTTTTTAGCTTCATTTTGAACTGCGCTGCGTACTTCACAGAGAGGCTTGTGTAGAGTTGGCTGGGCTAAGAGCACTGCTTTTGCAAAAAGGATCAATATTTTGAAACTTGATTTTTTTTTTTCTTTTTTTTTTTTTTTGGTCTTCATAAACCAAAATAAACCGCGCAGGGTTCTCGAGCAGGCGGAAAGGGAGGTTGTCTGCGGCCAGCGCCTACCTGCCGGGGCCCTCCGCTCTCCTCGATCTCCCGCGGCCGGAGCGGTGCCCGTGGAAGGGCTCTTGGAAGGGGGTCAAGCCACCTCCACCGTGTTTTAATTGCTTGTTATCCTTAATAGAACAGGGGGTTTAGGCATTCCAGATGGTAGATGATTTAGCGCGACCCCTGACAGCGTTAGCTGAATTTCAGCGCACCCCGTGACTTGGGGGGCTGCTGCAAGGGGAGCTGGAGGGGAGGAAAAATGCAACAGGTTTTGAAGACCGAGCCATTTACACACCTGCAGGACTTCAGTGTCTGATTTTTAGGGGTTTGTCAGTACGCTGTTTACCCATTGGTGTGAATTTCTGTCACCTTGAGGTTTCTCCTTTCATTTGGTGGCAGTGCTGAACGCTTTAGTCCTCCAGTGGCTGTCACCTCAGGACCGGGTCCGGCCAGCGGTGCCGGGGCATTCCCCAAGGCCTGCAGGAATTGCGTTTGTTGCGTTTGTTCCCTAGCAGTTCGATCATTGCGCCGTTTTAGCAGGCAGTTCTTTGCAATCCGGGAGAATTAAGGAACATTTTTATCCTCTTTAAAAGTGGAGATCCCAAACTCCTTTTAGCTCCTTGGCCTGCTGTGCCCCACGTGCTGCTCGTGCCGTGTCGCGTGGTTGCTCCACGAAGCAGCTTCCTGGCATCAGCGATCCCAAGTTATCGCGTGAAATGTACTCACTGACTAAAAGGATCCCTTAAAAATTAAGTAGGGGGAGATTTGCAGAATGAGCCATAATAATTGCAAACTGAATATAGACCTTGAAATCTGCACAGCTATGGTAGTTTGGTCTCCTAACCACAAATTAATACCAGTTTGCATAAGATGCAGGCTCTGTATGACAGCAGTTGAATTTTCATTGCACTACTTAAGGGAACTTGTGGCCAGAATCAGTGGGATTCAGGTTACTTAATAACTTTTTACTGGTAAAATAAATCATAACAAGGCACGGTTTTAAATTTACTTAAGGGCTGTGGAGCTATCTAAACTTTAGCAGGTTAATGTTCACTAATAATGAACCTGGCTCAGTGTTACAGTGAGGTGACACCCATTTTATCGTGAGATTTACTCCATTTTGTGGAGCGTTGTGTTTCTTCCCTAGCAGTTCAATAATTGCACCATTTTAACAGGCAGTTCTTTGCAAACCAGGAGAATTAAGGAACATTATTTTATCCTTTTTCAAAGTGGAGATCCCAAACTGCTTTTAGCTGTTGTAAAGCTTGGTTATTTCTACAGTTTCCTGCAGTAGCATCTGACAAAGAACATCTGGACTTCAAAAGGACAACAGGGATGAAGGTAGGCAAAGAGCTTGTGCAGGAGACAAAGTGGATCTTGACAGAAACAAGTGTAACATTCCAGTAGCTCCAAGCAGAGCTGTTTGTGGTGTTGGAGGGCAGCAATTGTCCCTGGTGCCATTTCTACCTCCATGCCTGCGTCCCTGGTCACTGCGGGAGCAGCAGAGTGTCCCCAAACACCTTGCAGTGCTTTGCTAACTCATGGGCAGCAGCGTGACACCTTGGAGAAAAAGACATCTTGTATTTTGGGCTGTACTCGGTCTGAAGGATTCTAGGCCCACATTTCTCAGCAAGAGGCAGAGTCTTAGCTCCAAAGCTGTTGAGTAGGTTGGGATCAAGGGCATCCTTTGTATGGGCAGGAATGCAGGCTGAGCGCAAGCAGGAGAAGCAGGAGTCTGTAACGCAGGGCTGAGGTTGCTTACCTGGGCGGGAGCGAACACAGGCTCTGCTTTGAGGGCTCTCTATGTATTTTACATGAAACAGCACCCTGAATTTACTGGCAGCCTTGGAAATGCAAACAGAACAAAGCGTAGCCTGTGGAGGGAGGGATTGAACAAGTTTTGTTCTTAGGTCTTTGGTAACTAATTGTGCAAAGCTTTAAAATGAGAGCAATGAACATAAAATGCCAAGTGAGGTATTGTACGTGGAGGTGCCTTTCCCCCAGACGCCCGGAGTTTCAGATTCTTCATGTTTGCAAAACTGATTCATTTCTTCATTTCGGAACGGGGAGGATCCCATAGTAAAGGTAATTTTTATTTATTTAAATGCTGCAACTTCATAGCTTGTTTTCTTGGAGAATTGATTATTAATTTGCTTTATAGTTCTAAGAAAGAAATGAACACGCTTAAAATTAATACAAATTCTCATCCACATCTGTGGATAGAAAATGTTGATATAATAGTGGAACATGCCAGCACTCATGTATTTCTCAGTTTATAACTTTGAAGAGAAGAACGCAAAAATGTATTGTACTTGAGCGCATGTCTGAGTTAGTGTGTTAAAAAAGTTTTTAATTATGTTTACCTCTCATTTTGATAGTTTGAAGAACTCATTTGTCATTAGCTAAATTCACAAAGGCAGTTTTAGGTTTCTAGGAAGCGCGAGTGACCTCTCTAAAGAGGTAATTCAGTGAACCTGTCACTAATAATTTCATTCTGCAGCTAATAGTAATGGGTTTAATCCAGAAATTATGAGCTGGGCCCCCTTCCCTGAGGGAAGTATTTCTTTCCATCTTTAAATGCGAGGGGGTAGGCACAGTAAACTTCACAGCAGCGAGCGGGTCTTGTATTTCTGAAGCGTACGAGGCTTTTTCGCAGTGCTGAGAGCTCAGTAATATGCAAGGCAGAACAGTTTTTCTTGAATTACCTCCATCTGCGCTAAAGCTGGCACGCGGGTTTTCCAGCCCTGTCCTTTCGTTAAACGCAGCTTTGTTTGCGGTCGCGGCGCCGTGTTCACCTGGCACCTCGCAGCCCGGCTCCTCTGCGAGCAGGAGGACGGCCTTGTCCTGGCAGTGAGGAACAAGTGCAGAAGAAAGCATAAAATGCCGATCAGTGCCCTCCTTGGCTGTACAAATAATGCCCAACTATTTTTTCATGTTTAAGTGGCATGCTGATAATTTAGTACCTCTCTGTCTTGTCCCGGTGGAAGAAATCCCGGAGTGTCGAGGACTGGCACCGCGTTTGCCAGCGCGGTCTTTCCATTTTGGCATCGTCTTTCGTGAGAATTCAAAATTGGTTCAGCAGTAAAATTTGAAACTGGAGAATAGTCAACTTCCTTGTGCCAACAGGCGTGTTTGCGCAGGTAAGCGGTAGAATGGATTGGGGAAATTTACAGGGATTAAAACTTCATTTATGAAGAGGAAGAGTATAGCCATGGCGAACCATAGCACATGCCAGTCTGCTAAGCGCTTGCCCTCCTGCCCGGACTGTAAAGCCAGGGGGAGCTTCCGAGCCTTTTCCCGTGCTTGGCGCTGGCTCTGCACATACTTGTCCTTGAGCTGCTTTCGTTTGCTGTAGGAAAAAGCGTAGTCGGATACGTGATTCAAGCGTGAGGAACAAAAGCTGGTTGGGTTGCTTTCCTCAAGGTTAGATGTTTTCCCCCCTCTTTCTCTAGAAAGAATCTTTTAACAAAAATAATATTTGCGGTTGGAGTAGAGATTTGCTGTGCATGGTTGGTGCATATGGGTTGATTAACCAATTTTGGTCACTTTTCACAGTTTGCAAAAATTCTTAGTTGTTTTATGTGTAAGTTGTCTTGGGTATAATACACAAAATTGAATCTTGTCTGACAAACCAAGCAATGCTTTCTGCTGCTCTTCTATTGCTTTCAATAGCTAATTGGGCAGCATGTTCTTACCCAGAAAATCAGTATCTTATTTGTACATTGCTCTTGTTATAATAGTATCTGGCTGATGCAAGTTAAGTGCTGTAGACTAAACAAGGCTTTTCTGTTAAATAAGACTTAAAATTGTAAAAACAGTATTCCAGTTTTAATGTTTGAACCCTGCAGCAAAGCTTCAACAGCTTGGTAATGAACCAGTTTCTTAGCTTTATTCTTTGCAGGGCTGTTACAAAAGCTCTCCACACTTTTACCCAACCTAACTAGAAGTTACCCGTCTTCGCTTAGTTCCCATAGCCTGGTCTCCTGTGCAGAAAATCGGTATCAGTCTTGGAGTGTTTCACGGTTCTCCTGGGGACAGAGAAGAACACAGAGAATGGGAAGCCCCTGGTAACTGGAGAGAGCAATATTGGCTACCTGCATTGTGGACACCATAGCTGAAGTCATCTAAGTAAAGCCTGATCTTGAATTCAGTCTTTCCCCAACTGTCCAAGTGCTTACTTGAATGCAACCCAAAGCTTTGGGAAGCCTTAAACTGCATCGTTCTTAGACACCTGGTCAGTACTGGAAACTTCTAGTGTGAGAAGAATTGGGTTTGTGAAGTGTTAAGTTTTTGAGTTTATAATAGAATTATAGCATTTCTAGATATCCTCTGCTTTTCGAGAGACTTCCCGAGGGTGGAATTGCAGGATTTTGCACTGGCAAAGTGTAGCTGTGAGCTGCCTGGCTCCGAGGCACTGAGGCACACTGTGGAAGACACCACAGCAGGTTTTTAAGAAAGTGCCTCACTATTGCTGGCCATAATATAAAAGGAATTGAGACAGAGTTAGAAAGACTTGTCTCAAGGTTTTAGACTTGTAATAGCAAATTAAAGGAATGCAGTTCAAACTCACTTTAGTGAGCGCCTTTTGAAATGATGAGAGTTGTGTGTGATAGTCAGTAACTGTAGTTGAGTCTAAATGGGGTGAAATCAGAGAGTCCCAGAGAAATTCAACATCTCCTTCCAAAGGCAGCAAGGTTTTAGTGTTCGGAAAGGTCTTGTTCTTGATTTATCTGAATGTCAGAGAAATTCCCAGGCTCACATCTGTTTGTTTCAAGACAGCTAGAGAAGATTGACTTCCCATTGCGTGCGCTCTGTTTGGGTGACCTTCGGGAAGGCGAGCAGTGCGGTGAGCAAACACTGAGTTTGTGCTCAAATATCATTTTCTCTTGCCTTGTCTGTCAGGCCTTCATTAGTGTGTCAGGAAAGCTCACATCAAATAAAACCTGCTCTGTGGGCTCTAGCTATGCCCGTTTACTCAAAACACTTGGATCTCTCTTTTTTTTTTTTTTTTTTTTTGCTGAAGGAGAAAAGAACTTTGGTGCCTATTTCCCTTCCCTAATGAGGAAGGGGAAGGTATGCGGTGGGCCGTGCGGGAAAGGCAGGGGGGAAGCTCTTTCATCTGTTACTTGAAGGTTTAGGCAGTTGTTTTGTGAAAATCCCTTAGGAAAAACGAATAATTAGAGGAGCTGGTAGGGTTTTTGTCATGTTATTTTTACTAAACCGATGAACAGCATACCAGGCCAAAGTCTGAACTCTTCATTAGGTAGAAGAAATAGAGTGCTACAATCATGGCCTCATTTGCTTTTAAATAATGTGAATCATCTCTTTAGTTGAGAAAGGAAATAACAATATGATTAATTTTCTAATATTTGCAAGACTTGTATTCATAAATTATCAATACTTTTGTGATGGCAACAAATAAGGATGTTACATTTTTGGTTTCCCTTAGCTTAATGACAAAAAGTCTCTTTCTTCTTAAAAGTAATTGATATTTTATGTTGGTAGTTGTCCTTTTTTGTATACATTTCTCTGAAGAAAGAGAAAAAAGTGTGATTTCTTTGATTATAAATAAGAAGTAAGATTAATGCAGTAATTACTCTAGTGGTATTGCAAAAGCACATTTTTTCCTGTTGTAGGGAAAAATTTATACAGCAGTAGTCACTTGCACCATACCATCAGGATGGAGTTGTAATTCAAATAGTGGTGCTGGAGTTGTAATTCAAATAGTGGTGCTGTACGAGTGATGGAGGTATTAGTGCTTTTGACATAATTTGTTTATTTTATGTTCAGATAGGGCATTCTGTTAGTTTTTCCTGCTGTGGTCAGTGTGGGTTCTTTTACAAGGGACATTCTGCATGTGTGCACTTACACACACTCATACGTAAGTGTAGTTAGTTCTCAGTGGAAAAGGTACACCTGTGAGAAAGGAATGCGAATGAGAAAATGTGACTGTGTGCAAATATGTTTATGCAGCTGCATTTTAATGTAATTTATTATTGGAGCGCTCTATTTACAGAATAAGCGTATGTGTTACAACTGAAGACAGGCCATTAAAATTGCTTCGAAACACTGAGCAGTAGATAGATGAAAAGTCTAGTTCTTCGGCTCTGCTTTCTGATTTATTCATACTTTGCCCAAGTTTTCTTCATATTAGTATTTGAAAACTGTTTTAGTTGCTAATAAGTTTGTTCTACTGGCTTTCCCTTATTAAAACATTTCTGCAAAGGAGAGTATTACATCTTTTTTTTCCTTTTTTTTCCCTCTGTTTTTCATGATTAATGCAGAAATCTGTTTTTTATTTTAGGAAAGTAGATTACTGCTCCCATGCTCCTGTGCATATGGGGTCGTGATTTAAACTGGCTAGCTCGAGTGATGTGGGTCTTCAGTTATGGAAGAGTCAGTTATATCTACTATTTAGCCAATAATTTTACTTCAATAAATCTGGTGATTTAGGAATGTGCTCAGTAGAAGATTTGTCTCCTCTAGATGCTTAATGAAGACTCATTAAATTGACATTAGTGTTTCTATCCTGTAAGTAGATTAAACAAAATGGTTTTACATATCAGGAAGTTCAACCTTAATAGGATCTGGTTTGTGATTAAAACTTTGGACCTCAGAGAAAAATACTGCTGGAAAGCCATCTTTCAGCTGGAAAAAGAAACACTGGAAAATGTTACTGTTATATTTTGAGAAATTGAAAAAAAAATAACAGAAGTAGTTCTGAATACTGCTTAATTTGTTTGCAGTATCATGCTGATCTGGACTTTATTTACACTAGGGGGTTGCAAACATATTATTCTAGATACTTTATGGGCAGTGAAATACTCTCTGCCCTCTGAAATTCAGTTAAGTTCTTTGGCTTTCAGTGTTATTTAAGACAACATGATTTTAAACCTCTAAAGTGTTGGTATCAAACTGTTTAATAGACTGTAACACGGAGAGTTTAAATTTCCTGATTACAAGCCAGAAGTGCTTTGTTTATCTAAAAAAGCAAACAGCGTGTGAACAGCAATAATGTGTGACATTTTCCCTGTCATTGGTGCTAGTGAGCCTGCTTTGCAGTGTTTAAAAGGGTTTTTTTTTTTTTTTTCTTTTTTTACCTTCCGCAGTCTGTTCATCCTCTGCCTCTCTTCAGGATATCAATTATGCAAGATTTTTGCGATGCAGCCTGGGTGAATGGGAGCTGGGGAAGGGCAGCCAATTTACTTCACATTATCTATTGACTGGACAATAATATTTCATCCTCCTGGAGTCAGCAGTCTGGAAGTGGAAGGCTCTGTACTGAAGGCTTCAGCTATGCGGATATGATGTTACTAAATCAGTTTTTGCTTATCAGCTTGTATTTACATTAAAGTTTGTACATCTCCCCCAGCAAAATACATAAATATATATATTTAGAAGGATACCAGTATAGCAGACATATGGCTTTGTTATATTTGAATACCTTGTATTCTCTCCACAGTTCAGCAGATGGATAGGAACTTTAATAAAAACTCAGTGTAGATGTAATAAAATACTTGTAAAGTGTATGTGCCACACGTGCAATGCATTCTGTCATTTCAACCTCAGGTTATGTCTTTATTTCTTTCCTGTAGTCGCTTGTTCTCCCCAGTTCATTAGCAATCCCGCAGAATTTCTACAGGGCCCACGATCCAGCCTGCTGGACTTCAGGCCTTTCAAAAGCCTCTGAGATTTTCCCTGAGCACTTGCATAGTCCTTCAGATCCATCTTGTCCCCAGAACACCCTAAAAATCTATCAGCTCTCCTATTAGCGTCCAACACTCTCTGAGTCCTTCAGCCTCCTCCTCCTGTGTGCCTCTCTCCCTTCGAAGGACACTGCAGGGACAAGAAGTAGCTGTGATTAATGCCTTATTAAGCTGAGAGGCATCCAGCCAAGGACAGGTACCGCAAATAGATGCGCTGTGATCTTGGAAAGGTAACCGAGTAGCGGCTCTTGATCATGGGCAGCCAAAATTAGCAGAAATGGGTGCTGCTTGATGACATTGCTTGGTGACCCTTCAGTTTAGGAGAGGCCTTACAGGCTCATGACCAAGAGAGGCAGCTCTTCGTATCAGGTTTGAATAGGGAGGATGGTCAAACTGCATATTACAACACAGTTCATCTACATGGAAGTGATCAGTGTGAGCCATGCTTTGTAAACATGTGCATCACTAATAATGTATTTTAAACTTACCTTTTTATGTTATAAACTGATTGATTTGAACCTCTCATTCTCATGATAATTGCATTTATTTTTTTCTAAAGCTTATGCATAAAATTCTGGGAATTGTATTAGTATTTTTGTTCCTATTAGATTTTATGTAGATGTTAAGCATATTATGAAAAATATATTATTTTGAAATCTTAGTGGGAAAAAAATGCTTATGATATGCAAACCATCTCTCTATAACTCGTTTTTCTAAGTTTAAAGGACTTTCTTCAATAGGAATGCTTAGTTTGCCAGAACAGCATATATGTCTTAAGGATTTAAAGATCAAATGGCAAAATTTTAAATATGTGAAATCTGAAAATGAAAACTGCTCTTCAAGGTGGTATAACAAGCAAATTTTATCCTGTTTATTGTTGCTTTAATGCATAATTAAGCTTGCAGAATTACTTTTGTTTACTACAGAAATTTTGTCACTCTTAAAACATATTGCTAGATGTGTAGATTGGTAGAACCTCCTGGTGGATCCAGGAGGATTGTGCTGATTTAAGACTGAGTTAGTAGTGCAGCAGGTTTTTTTGCATATATATATTTTCAGGTAGTGGGTAGAGCAGTGTTGTTCATACTTACACAGATCAAATCTGACATGCGACATCTCTGTTGTTAATCTAAGATTCTTCCATCCTCTCCCCACTTCTCTCCCCCTGGTTTTCTTGAACCTGTGCGCCATATGGTGTGGAGCTCAGTTGTGTTTCCGTATCCTCCAATTACAGATGATGAAGTTAGCATTTGTCCAGTATCACTGGAGATGAACTGTGCAATAAATACAATGCTAATATTGTATTAATATTGCTGAATATGTTGCATAAGTGGAAGTTAAAGGGTGCATGATGGAGGTATCAAAAGCAGCAGTGTGCCAAGGAACATCAGACACTTACAGCTCTTCGGGGACAGAGCATTTTGTGTGGGTAAGAGTGGCTTCTTGCAGCTGCTCATGGTGCTGCGTTTGCTTTTCAGATACCATGAAGCCAGTTTGCACAGGAAATATTTTATTATCCATAACCTATGAATGCACATTATGTTTTCATTTTATTGTCATCCAAAGTAACTTCACTAAGTTGATGAGGCGGGATATAGTAGCACTGTTCTGGTCAGTACATACAATGCCGAGAGCTTTAATAGATTAACTCATCCTTTATGTTTTTATAGTACTTCTCCTCCCAGATATCAGGGCACTGAACAAATACTAATGTGGTTATCATAACTTCCTTGAGGTGGTTAGCAAATATAACTGATACCATATCAGTGGCGAGTGGAGGTACAGAAATACTTGCATGTTTTAGAAGTGGTACTTTATTGGCAACAGGTTTTTCAAAAGCATGTAAAGCCTCCGATTTCTGAAAGGCAGATTTGAGGTTCTTCTCTAGGCAGTTTTGTGGATACGTTTTGGATGTTGGAGAGCGGATCCTGTGCCACGCGCGGGCAGTTGCCCCAGTGGGCTGTTCTCCAAGGCGGTTGTAGGAAGAGGCCATTCCCAGGTGGGGAATGTTCCTTTGCTCAAGATAGAGCTTCGTTCTGGAACTATTAATCATACTGTGCTCTTACTTCCCTTTGGAGTTACGGCTTAAAGTTATCTGTTTTGTAGTGCTGGTATTTTGTTTAATAAGCAAACCCGAACACCTGTGTAAGGACTGACCTGGATTGCTAGCTTTGAACAGCTCTATGCTGGTGGAAAAGGAGTTTCCTACTAGAAAACCCATTGAAGGTAGAGGAATTGTGCTACATCTGGTGCATAGGGGAGGTGGAGGAAGGGCAGCCGATGCCAATGAGATTCTCTAGTGGGAGCTAAGTGAAAAAGGCAAGAACCACTGGTCTAAACGACAACAGGTTTTGGCCTGGAAGTAGAGTAGAGCAGCATGAAAGCAATGGTAATGTCTCATTAAAGAAAAAAGAGCTCCAGTGGTAGTTTTGGTAAGGGTTTTTGCCTTTTAAGAAGAGCTTGCTTGCTTTTCAAAGAGTGAAAATGCCAGTGGAGGAGGAATTCCCTTTACGACCGTGTTCTTTACTTCAGCAGCTCAGCTTGCTCCTGAGATGGCAGGCCCTGTAGCGAAGTGGAGGGGAAAGAGACCACTTGTACAAAGAGAGTGTTGGGAGCCCTGTGAGCGGCTTTGGAGTGGCAGGAGAGTGGAGCAGAAGGTCTGTCTGCACCAGAAGGGTGTTAGCCGTGAGGTAGCCAGAGCTGAGGAAAAGCCGGGAGTCGTCTCACAGAAGCACCAGGCTTGGGAGCACGTGAGCTTGGGTGCGTGAGCTTGCATCTTTGCGGAGCAGGATGAAACCTACTCCCGAAGCAACGCTGGGTGGGAAAAGATTTTCCAAATCTTCGTTGCTGTAGAAGCCTAGGAGTTTCTGCAGCCTGTGCAGAGGTGTTTTGAGAAACGCGTGCCAACAAAACTGGGGTGTTTGGGGATGACACAGGCAAATCATTGCTAAGGGCCCATGAGGACTAAAGCAAGCTTAAATAACGTTTCAGGTTAGACCTAATGTGGTTTTCGGCGTCCCTTTTTGCTCCTTTCCCACAAAGAAACAAGTGCAGTTTATTCCGCTCATCAGTGTGTCCTGTCCCTCCCCGCGTGTTGCGCAGACGAGGTCGTGAGGCAGGAATGCGCCGAGCAGCCCCGGCGAAGCCCCGAAACGTGGCTTTAATCTCCCCATCGCCTTCAATCAGGCAGATCAAAGGGGGCTTTATGAGAAGCAGCGGCGCTCGGCCGGGCGCTCCCGTGGAAGCGGGGAAGAAGCCGGGAATTCCGTGTCACCTTCATATCCTGCCTCGCGGACCTCGCGCCGGCGCCGCGGCCCTATGGGAGCGAGCGCCAGCCCCGGG
>JAWLRI010000928.1:925696-960869 GCA_034781795.1 Crypturellus tataupa | reverse complement strand
CCTCGCGCCGGCGCCGCGGCCCTATGGGAGCGAGCGCCAGCCCCGGGGGTGGCGCGCGACGCGGCCGTGGGGCAGCCCTGCGCGGCGGCAGCGGCCGCGGCTGCAGCGCCCCGATCGCTCCAAGGCGGACAGGCATCCAGCCTCTGCTCCGGAGGCTGCTTCCCTCCGCGGCCGCCTCTTCCCTCGTTTCTTGCCTCCTTTCTGGTAAGCGTTTACAAGTGTCTTGCGCTTCGCTGTTTCAAGTCTCGCCCGCGCGCCTCTGCGGTCTCGCCGAGGTTACAGCTGAAACAACTTGCTCTTGCGGAACGCATTGCCGTGTGGATTTAACTTAAGACCATTGTGCGTGTTCGGTTTATTTACTCTGAAATGCTACTTTGTAACCCAAGGAGGCTCCTTCGCTTGTAAAAGGCTGCAGCTGGGGAGAAGCGGCGGCGAGCTTAGGGCAGAGCTGCGCTGAAGCTTAAGAGCCTCGTGAGAAAGGAAAACAACCCCCCGATGGTAAAATCTAATTAAGCGTATTCCCTTTTAGCAGAGCGCGCGGGGTGTTTTCTGCCGCGGCCCTCGCCGCGCGGCTCGGCAAACACGGCGCTCCATAAAAGCGCCGTTGAGGAGCCGGGCGAAGAGGTGGCCCCTGCCGCGTCGGGCTCCTTCCCCGGGCGACGCGCGCAGGTTTGCGGCACAAAGACCCCTCTGTGCTCGGCGCGCGGGCGTCCCCGCTGCCGCGACCCGCTCGCGGGGCACGGGGCTCTCACCAGCAACGGGGGCTTCGCAGACGTCCAAATATCGCTTTCAAATTTGGTATTTTTCAGTCATTTTTTTCCTAGGTAGATGGTTAAGAGGTTTCTCGAGCCGTTACATAACAGCAGTGCAATCGGAATGGTGGTGGCATAGGTGTAGGTGCACCCTAGAAGCGTGGGGGTTTTTTGCATCCTTTTGCAGCTGTATTCGTTTAAATGTTATTTCCACAGCAAGATGGACTAAAAATTGATGGAATTCTCAAAACAAATAATGCCTTTTACATACAGAAAAGCGGTGTGGGTGTCTGTTCCTTGTCTGTGTAAGCAGGATTAGAGCTGCTTTGGATCAGAACGTTTGCAATTACAAAAACTGCACTGTCTTTCATGTGGTAATGGAAAAATCAGTAAGTTGGGTAAATAAGATTTAGTGTGGTGACAGTGTCGCAGTTGTAAGCGATGCTCTTTAGCAGCTTTCCTTGCTTTTGCCGAGGTGGTCCTGGTTCACAAACCTGTGTACATTTTTTTTCTTGAAGTGTGTTTTGTTCTCAGTCTGCTTCTTTGTGGTTGTACCTCTTTACCAAATTGTGATTATCACAAGACTTCTTCTGATTTTCTTAATATGCTATTGCATCCCTTTTTCCTAAGTATATCCATTAAAAACAAATTTAAAAAAACCCTATACGACTGTACACAGAAGTAACAGCAAGGAGCCCTGAAAATTATCATTCGGAAGATTCGTGTCATCATACACTTTTATAAGATTATCTTTGTTTCAAGCCCCATGTTTAAAGGGGCAGATGGTTTCTGTGAGCGGTCTGCTGTGTTTTGCTGCTTGTGCCAGGTAAGGTAACTTTAAATCCATTTTGCTTTTAATCTATTAAGTTGTCGCCGCCGCTGTCCTGCCCCGGGCTCCTCGAGGCTGCGCGCCCTCGCCCCGCAGCTGCTGGTGGGCGGGTTTGGGTGCCAGCCTGGCAGCACTGAGTCACCAGGGCCCCTGTGCAGCGTGCGCGAGGGGCTGGCACCGGCACATCTGGAAACTCCCTGTCACAGGAATCGCAGCTCCTGGGCCAGCCTGTGATGCAGGAAATGAAATCATGCGGTCTCGGGTCCAGCGAGGGGCAGCTCCGTGACAGAGAGCCTCTCGAGACGGGTGGAAGAACTGGCTTTTCCTTGAGACACCGTGTACAAAATGGAATAGGAGCAGAATGAAGATAGCAATGAAATGGGATGGAATTTTATTCTGAGGATCCCTTCTGCTTCACAGGTGTCCTCTGGCTGCTCCTACCTGTAAAGATAGTCATCTTGCTGAAAATCTGCTTGTTAGCAGGGAGACACTCATTGAGAAAATCTATTTAGAGATTGTTCAGAAAATAAGCTGGTCATAATCGCATTTCTCAAATGTAGGAACTTTGTTGTATGAGACCTCACAGTGAAGCAGCTGCATTGGGAAGTATATCATGTCAACTTGTGGTGCTAATGAAATCAAAACCAATTTTCAAATACACTTTTAAGGTTCTGAAAAATAAGCAGAAAAGAGAGGAAGACATTTTATACAGAGAATGCTTTCCAGGGAAAACCTAGTTGTTTACAGCTGAAGCAGAAAAGCAAGTGTTGAGGGTATGGAGAGAAACCAAGCTCTGCTTTGTGAACATGCAGGAATAAGAGCTGGAGAATTCAAAAAATGTCTAGTTGGGAGCCAAAACAGAGATCAACAACCATAAAACATTATAAAGCTGTTTGACTTCCTGAAGAACATTGCACTGGTAGATAACTAGACGTCTCCCATAAAAAACAATATCAAATACCAGGCACCACCTGTTACTTCGGCGAGGGCTGAGAAAAAGCAAAGCTGCGAGGAATCCGGGGGCAGCGGCGGGGGAGCCTCCCGGCGTGGGCACCGGCTGCCGCAGCAAACCCAGGGAGTTGTCCGAGCTGCCGCGCGCGGAACCTGCCCAGTCCTGAGGGGCTCCACGTCCCTGATAAATGTTTTATCTGGACGGAGGCTCTGTGGTTGGGGTGGGGCTGTGGAATACTGCTTATTTCGAGAAGCTCCTTGTATGGAGAAACTGCCTTGGTTGAGCTCGTGGCACGGGAAGATTTTTCCTTTTGCGTCAGGCAGGTGTTCGGGTCAGAACCGTGGTCGCTCTGGAAGGTCCAGAGAGCTGCCCCAGTGTAACGGGCTGCAGGGTGGGATGTTCACTACAACTGGGGGCTTTGGGTGACTTTCACGTGAAGCCTGACCTTTGTCCTGCGTTAAATGAAAAACATGAAGTCACTTTAGCTTTAATGCAAAATTTTGGGGATATATATGTTCTTTTTATATGCAGCTATATAAACCAGTTAGCAGTTTTCTAACTTGCTCTAAAGATCTATAAATTACGTATACTTAGATACTGGGTTATACTAAACTTCTTCCACATCGTTCCCTCTTGTGTTTGCGCTGCCGTCATTAGCAATTGCAGGCACTGTGAATCCAGATGGGATTTGTTGAACCATTGGTTTCTTAGGTCTGTGTTGGAGAGTTTGGGTTTTTTTAAGCATCTATAAAGCACAGAAAAATTCTTTCCGTTGGAGCCAAAGGAACAGGTGAACTTAATCCAAATCCCCAAAGAACCTGCTAGGTAGGGAACACCAAACCCCGCAGAGCTGCCACGTGGCACCGCGTTATTCCCTGCCGGCTCGCGGTGCCGGTGTCTGGGATCCCCAGGGATGGCTCCGTAGAGCCACCACTGGACACATGGCCACCGCGCGCGGCCCTGCCTGGCCTTCAGGTATGACACTCTGCCAAACCGTTGCTTTCAGCTGCGTGACTTAGCTTGCTTTCTTAACAGTCATTATTATTATTATCAGGCACACAGTGATTAAAGATGATTCTAGTTTCCTAGATTTTTTAAAATATTTTTTCATCTTTTTTTAAAAAATTGGCATTCCACCTGGTATAATTTCTAAATTGATATTAATATTTAAAATATGTCCAGAGAGGGGTGGATATCTGTGTGATGTATTTAACACCTAGGTTAAAAGACACTTCTTATGATTTTCTTTAATCTTTTGTTAACTGGGGTTACCTACACTAAAACCTGTATTATCCCTAACTGCATTATTCACAACATGTGTCCATCACTTCAAAGTTTTCAGCTGTAAATGGGGGTGATAAATGTCTTTTTGATGAAACTTTAAAGAGAAGTCCTTTCACTTGTGGCCAGAGTAGTAAATGGGCATAATCTAAGTCTAAAAACTCCTCAGTATTGGAGAACGTAAATCCTAAGGCATTCTGAAGAAGGCGGTAAAAATCAGCTTTAGACTTGGAAATAATTCAGAATTCTTAGATAGCCTTTTAGATGTTCTTATATTAAGATTTTTTTCATAATGCATATCTTCTTGTTTTTTTCCAAGGCTGTGAGTTATTAAATTTTATTGTATTTTTGTGGTTTGATTTGTTGCCTCTAACTTGTCTATTTGTGCCTTCTCTAAAACTGAGGTTCTCGGTTAAATGTTTCTCTTGGCCATTGCATTTCACAGTAAGTTACCAATCGCTGCCGTTGTGATAGCTGAGTCAAAATACTGCAGAGAAATAAGGATGTATTATAAGAATATATCTTGACGTGACAGCTGCAAGTAAAGGTTTGGTGTCAGTGGGGTTGTGACAGGAATGCAACAGAATTATTTGTTTGTAATGTAAATGGCTTGAATACATTTGTAACACAATATTTTTATCCTTAAACATCAGTGAAACAAAATGCAGATGCCTTAGACTTGTCAAAGGACATCAACCATCTCATGTTTGTTTGGAGGAAAAAAAAAAGAAAAGAAAAAAGAAAACCTGTCACACTAAATGCAAGCAGACTCTCCAACTCTTATTTTACTTTGAGAATGAGTTTGTTTCCTACTTCTCCATAGTGGTGATTGAGCAAAGTGCTTAATCTCCCGGCTACCTCGCACACGGAGGATGCTCTTGCCCTGCTCAAGCACTCTGCAAAAATGGGCAAAATTCTCAAGTTTTCCAGAGTTTAGAGAGGAAGAGCGAATTGGCTTGATCTGTTGAGGTGTTTATAGCTTGTAGTATTTGGTGACTGGCTGTCCCTCACGGAGCAAAGGAGGGTTTGTGTCACTCGAGTGCTTTGTCACTGCTGATGCTGCTCGTGGTCTTGGGCCAGGCTTTGAACTCACCGGTATCTGGAGACCTTCTGAAGATTGTTTAAGCTCCGAGACATGCAGGCAGGCATTATATTTGCTGCAAATAAAGCATTTCACCTCTGCTTGTGTTAAAATGAGGCCGCTGGCCTGTTGGGAACAAAAGTTAAAGCTCCTGTATCAGCGCTGAAGAGGAGCCCTGAATATCCCAGGCCTGCGTTCCTGTACTGCTGCCAGGGCCCAGTTTCCAGGGATCTGCGTTAGCTTGGGAATGTGTGTAATGCATATACTCCCCGTGCATAAGCGATTGTTTTCCTTTATAAAGGGAGTTGAAACAGTTACTGCAAATTATCCTCTCACTCACGGATCAACCCATAGATATTTTGGCTTTAAAATAATAATAAAAAAAAAAGTGATGCTTATGTCTTCTCGAAGGGTAGTTGGCAATATCTCCACACCTTTCCTCAGTTGTAGTGAGCTGAGGAATTGTGTCTTTGACAAGTTTACAGCCGTCTCGAGCAGCGACGTGTGCGCGCCTCATTTTGAACAAGAAATATAGCAGCGTCACCCTGCGTCGTGTCTGCTAGGTGAGTGAGCGAGGAAATAATCGGGCAGGAATTCCTAAAGCTCTGCCCGGCGCCTCGGGAGGAGCTTTCCCTTTCCCGACGTCCAGCTCTTGCTCTGCCCGCTCCGGCAGGCTCTTTGAAGCCGCCTGCAGTTTGGGAGAAAACCAGGCTGTTCAAACACAGCAGTATTTCACATAACTAATACGTCTCTTCAGACGGAGGCAAACATTAGCCAGCCACTTGAATTTACTCTCTGTGCTTAGTGAAAAGCCGTGAATGGGCTCGGCTGCAGGGGCCCGGCCAGGGGATGCTGAGAAAAAATGCGAGGAATTGGACGCCGGAGAAAATATTCGTGTTTAGCGGCAAATCCTCCTGTTCTGACTAGTCACCTCACCGCGAGCGCCGTCCCGGGGCATCTGGCTGGGACAAGCAGCCTGGGATTCCTTTGCGTTGGCCTTCGGGAGGTGCGTGCTCAGGGGCGGCGGGAAGGGGCTGCCGAGGGGAGGTCATTCCTCTGCGGCCCCGAATTAGCGCGCGGGCAATTAGGAGGCTCAGCCCCGAGCTGCCTGGAAAGCTGCCCGCTTATCTGCCCGGATCTGCGTGTTGTGTCTTTCGGCCAGCCTGCAACACCAGCCGTGGAATGCGCTTAATTAAAGGCGGCGCTGGAAAGGTAGCGGCGAGTTAGCCAAAGCAGCCGTAATTAACTGATTTTCTCCTTTTTCTTTTTTTTTTTTTTTAAGCAAGTGTTGAATTACTCTTCCAAATGGTATATAATTAGTGTTTGTCCTTCCTTGTTCCTCTTTCCCTTCTTTCCTCCTCTCCCAAACCCCTACAGCTTGTGCAACAAATTCTTACCCAAGATAAGTATGCCGTTTCACTTTTCATGCTATTTATCAACATTACTTTATCAAGATAATCTCTAACTTATTTTCAAATCCTATTAAAGCACAATTATAGTTAACCTCGGGAAATTAGCTGTTGTGAGTACCTCAGACCAGTTTTGGTTGTGAGCCAAATGCTGCAGTCACCTTTCCAGCATAAATAGTTTTAATTCATTTATAATTTGTTTGAAAAATACAAGATATGAGGAGAAAACCTTGGATACCCTTTTTTTTATTTAAATGAGCCCTTACAGCCCAGTGCATTTCTTGATTGCCTTTGGGATAGCTGTCACTCCAAAGGGTGAGCTGAATCCTAGGAGCCCTTCATGTTCTTCCTAAGTTTGGGGGAAGCATCCTGGTTGTACTATGTATTTTTAGTGTTTCTAATGGTTTGTTTTGAACTGCTATTACAGACTTAGTGCATCGTCCAGGAATGTCAACAGATATCTGCTGTTTTGGCTTTTTAAACAAAAACCTTTAAAAGAAGCTATTAAAAATACTAATAAGACTGATTTTAGTAGAAGTGAGGGAATAGGAAAGGAGGTTACTGTAGGTGCCATGCTGATGAGTATTAAACGTGCTCTGCTGTGCGGTCCTGTCTCTTGCTGGCTTTCGGAGCACACCGGCAAAATACAGTGCAAGGTTTGGGAAGTTTTGCAATTCATACTGAAATCTATTTTCTTAAAGAATGGCTTTCTACTTAGTCTTTATACTGTGCAAAATGAACCCGTTGACTTCTATCTTAAACATTATATCTGGCTCTGGCTCAGAGACTGCTGAATGTCTGTTCATTTGACTTACATTTTGGTTTAATCTTGCGGCATTTATATAACTCAGCTTTAACTTTTTTCTCAAACGAGTACAAGTCTTTCAAGACATTCCTAATGGTATGTGCAACTCCTCTCCATTTTCCTGTGTTGCCACAGGTAAAAATGGGAGAACAGATTTACTGAGTTAAAACTGAACATATTTCTGAGCCTCTGGAGCTGTTGCACGTTTGCTAATTGAGCCTTATTTTTCACCAGAAACGCCGCGCGCCCGTCGCGACCTGGGAGCATGGCCGCGAGCAGCACCAGCGACCCCGCGGTTCTGGGCAACGGCAGCGTCTTGTCGGGTGCCGCGAGCCCGGGCGTCCTTGCAGCCAGCGATGGGGAGGTCACCGTGCAGCAGCTCCTGTCCAAGGAAGCACCGAGAGCAAAAGCGAGTCCGAATGGCTGCCTGCAACTCAATGGTACCATCAAACCGTCTTTTCTGCCTCTAGTCAACCAAAGAACTCAGCAGATGTTGTCGCAGTGCTGCCACCCTTGCCCGTACCACCACCCTTTAAGTAGCCATAACAACAAGCAAGAATGTCATGCGGTGGTTGGCAGCTCAGCACCCGCTCCTGTGACTTCGTGCTGCCTGCAGCCACATACAGAGTATTCAGCATCTATTTGCCAAAAACACGCGCCCATCTATCAGCCTGCGTGCTGCCTGCAGCCCGCGCCGTCCTTCTGCCTTCACCACCAATGGCCTGATCACTTCCAGCATCAGCCTGTGCAGCAACACATAGCCAGGATAAGGTAAGCAGGGGAAACTTTGGTTGCTTTTCAACATGTGGAGCTCTTTCTGAGAATACTTCATTTCATTCTGCTGTACAAGCAGAAAATCAAATCTATTCACCGGTGCTTTTCTGTATTATTTTTTTAATGCGTTACCACTCTAAATTGGGCAATTGGTTGAAATTATTTATTTTTTTTCTTACTTGGTTTCTTCTAAACAATTAATCCTAAGTCAGGAAACTAGTTTTGCTGCTCTGCATGAGTATTTCTGGAACCATTCTTCCTGAACAAGAAAGGCTACTTCTTCTTTCTTCTTGGGAATTGTTTTAGAAGCCATTAACACTTGTACAAGGGGCAGTGTGTGCCTGTGTTATGAGAGATAGCAAAATGCAGAGATAGATAGCACTGGAAAAACTAGTATACCTGCACAGTCTAATTGAAAAAGACCCATTGAAAAATGCTTTACAAACTCTATTCATAAATGTACTAGGTTGTTTTTCTTTGTCAAATCAGGTGTTGTAGTGAGGTGGCCTCTTGTATCATCTGTGTATGTATCTGACAAACTTCAGAGTTGTGCTCGGATTGAGAAATTTTTGATTGTTAAATCTCTCCTCTACTTCATAAAAACTTTCCTCTTTCTACCTCTAGTTTTGGAGGTTCGGAGACAGCAGTCCTAGCTACAAGGGAGCAACAATTGCGGGGAAGGTTGAGTACAGCCTGCTGCTACCAGGCACGTTCGCTCCCAGTCTGGGAGTCAGTCTGTAAAAATCTTAATTCCCCAGTGCAAGGCTCTTCTGAGCTGTTTTGTTTTTTCTTTTAGTTGTAGTTGGGCCAAAATGGATTTTTTTTTCACTAGGGTAATAAAAGTTCCCCTTCTCCCTACTGTTCAGCGTCTGCACCTTGCTTTAGAGCTTGGAGCTGCAAATATTTCTCAGCCAGTTGAATGCGTTTTGTCTCAATGAAATGTACACACTAAATTTAAGCTTCTGAGAATGAGGTTGGGACAAATATTCAATGTGGAAAATGTCAAAATGAATCAAGTTTTTTTTCCTAAAGGTAAAAGCAGCTGAAAAGAAGTTTAATGATATAAAGTCCAACTTGCCTCTACAAGTTGTTCCTCTTACAAGTGGAAAAAAACCTAATTGTTGGAACTGCTTACAGTCACACATGATTTTTCCATCCCATACTTGATTAAATTTTAAGAAAAGATGAAAACATTTGTGTGATTCTGCAGGCAAAGGTATGCAGGAGATTGAGCATTTATAAAGAAAAGTCAGTCATACTTTTCAAACTGTCAAAGTGGGTTCACTAAATCCTGTATTTTTCTCCCTGCACAGCAGGACTGTTTAACCTTCGACTGTATTCCATAGTCATGAAAAAGGGAACTAATTTTATCCATAGTGTGGATTCCTGGTTTTACTCTGGAAAAAAGAACCCTGAAAAGTTCTTCTCAGATATAATGAAATAATGTTTTCCGTAGTAGTTCACAAATACTAGGATTTTGTGTTTTAGCTGCTGGGATTAGGATCTTAAGTCAAGATTTTTTCTTCTCCTTGTGCTTCTTTACCAATGGCGTATGTTTGTGAGGATCTGTTTAATAAATGATGATAAATGGTTATCTTACTGCTAGTGGGCAAAGTAAGGACAGAATCTGATCTTTAAAGCATCAGTAGACATTAACTCTCCGCACTAGCGTGCTTTATGTATCCACATAAATGTTTACTGCTTCTTTCTTACACTTCTTTCTCCCTAGGTCAACTGAAAGAGAAAGATACTTGCAATGTACCTTATAGGTCAGCAAATCAATTTGCCTTCTAAAAGCCACTAGCGTCTGGTTGCTTCTGTGTTTTTGCCTCTAAAGATGAGGTAAATGGGACTCAGGTCCCTTGCTGTGCTGAGGGAGCTGGGATTCTGTGCTTATTTTGGCTCCTTTGACTGGCAGTGCCTGTATTAACAGTAAATGTGCATGTCTGTATCACCTGTGTTATGGACATGGAGCCAAAGGTTATTGGGGGTTTTTTATGCTCCTGAATGCTCCCCAGAGTGTGTGTAAGTGTTACAACGTGCTGTTGCAGTGTGAATCCCATTTATCACCATGCAAGGCTACCATTAATGCAGGTGTGCTGGTACAGGCCAACCTGGGGGAGAAGGCGGCTGCAAACCCGCAAATGAACATCCTCAGGAGTAGTCCTGCTACCTGGTTACAGCTTCACAGTGCTGAAGAGAAGAGGTGATAAAAATGCTTGTTCTTCCCTGACATGGTCAAGTAACTTTCTCTTCACACCTCTGTGTACGTGACATTTACACACAGTTTCTCTTCCACACTCTAATGTTAATGTATTTTGAGCCTAAAGTCTGCACAACAGCTTCTTTTCCAGATACTTTTCTTACAAGGCTGCCTTGGAGTTGATCCAGTTTTATGATATGTGCATGTTTTAATGGGACTATTTAAAATGCAAGCTCTCATATGATACAGTAATTAAATTCAGTGTATAGTCAAAATAGCTGTCATTTTGGTTCTTTGTATTTAAAAATATGCATTTTAATATTGTTATAATTTTAAGTCTGAAGGGGAAAAAGATGTTATTAGATAGAGGGGGCGAAAGCTTTTGTAAAATGTATCACTACTGCTTGCAGCTCTGGGCAGGTAACCAATTGTTTCAGCACGACAGGTTTTGTCAGGTTTTTAAGCCCAAGGCTTAACATTTGTTAGTGACCTAATATAAAAAGAATGTAGGCCTGGTGTATCACTGTGGATTGCAGTGGATAAAGAAGACAGACTGAAATAATGTCATACTTGTCCTAGCCTCTGAAAGCTGGCTCGATCTGGGATTTTGTAGTGTGTAGAACATGGAAGTTTAAACTAAATTTTAAACTAAATTACATGGGAATGTCATCTGTGCACCATAACTTGAATGTCTGGGCAATTGGTAATTTTATAGACTGATGTGGAATAAAACATTCTTAATATTTATTGGTGTGCAACTTGGTCATGACAAATGAGTCTGTCTACTATAAAAGAAGGTAAAATAGTTCAACTGTTCATGCTAATCGTTCTGGCAGACGTTGTTTTTAGAAAGCTGTTTTTCTGAGGCTGGAAGATCTTGTCTCTGGTACTTGAGATTGGAAGAGGTTGGAAGTGTTGTCTTATTCTGTGCCCTATATTTAAGATGTAATTAATTCAAATATGTTATCCCCCTTGTGCAGTGCTTAGACAATGTCCTTCCTAGAGTGCAGTTGTCTGGGGACTCTGCTTTCTGACAAATGGTTTCTAAACTTCCCTCTCATGCAGCGTGGTGCAACGAGTTCTTCTCAGTCTCTTCTGGAAGGTTTTGCACCCTTTCCCTTCAAGAGGCTCAGGTTTACAATGCACTTTTTCTCTGAAGGCAGTTATGTCTCTCCACAAACCTGTGGGCTTCCCAACCCTTGGAAGTGGGAGTTACTGCTGCTCCTAGACTACTATCCGCTTCTGTAATCATCAGCAGCATTGCCCGAGCAGAAGGTAGAGGTGAGGAAGAGGAACCAAGCAAAGCTGGTAGTCTCTTGTTACCCTGAAGTGATGCACCCTGGAGAGCTGGAGGCCGGGAGCTGGGAGCCGCTACGCCAGGAGGACACTGTGCAGTCCACCAGCATATTTAATGGGATAAAAGCAGGATAAATAATAAATGATTGCATATTGTAGCAGAACTAAATGCTGCAGTAAAGCAGTATAAAACCAGAAAGCTCTTAATTAAAATTGTTGCTT
The DNA here is from genome assembly GCA_034781795.1 of Crypturellus tataupa. Taxonomy (NCBI): domain Eukaryota; kingdom Metazoa; phylum Chordata; class Aves; order Tinamiformes; family Tinamidae; genus Crypturellus; species Crypturellus tataupa. The sequence continues at coordinate 949,265 of JAWLRI010000928.1, read as the reverse complement.
GTGTTTTTCAAAATACATTATTTATATGCGCAATTTGTGTAATTCAGTAAGTTGTGATAGCTTTGCAGACAGCGTGTGTGCACACACTTCTGTGTACAACTCTTGTCTCTGATACCAAAGCACCGGAGTCTCTCAGGCTTGTATGTTGAACGTACTTGAAAAGCTGTAGTTGAAACTACCTGTGTCGTTGCTGACCGTGACACCAGCTCTTTTGGAGTCTCTTGTGTCGTACAACTGCCAACACTTGAGGCTGTGGACTAGCAGGCAAAAGAAAGAGGACAGAAGGGCATGGAGCTGCAAGAGAAGTGCTGGTATTGCTGATAAGGAAACTACTCCAAATTGCCTCCGAGTAGAGTATTTGCAGTTCTGCAAGGCTGAGCCCATAAATCCATGCATGTTTTCCTCGCTCAGAGTGAACCAGCTCTGCATCACCCACCATTATTTACATTTCAGGACTATATTGTTAATATTTTTGGCTAACGCAGATAAGTAAAGAAGATCCCTCTGTAAAGCATCTGAATTATCTCTGGTAAATAGATGGGCTTTTTACAAGTTAAGTTTCTATAGTAAAAGCCACATGTGATCTCTGCATGATCACACAGTTATATCAAGCTAGGACATAAAAAGAAAATCAGCTTAAACTGCACAGAATCATTAGTTTAACTAAAATTTAAGATGTAGGAAAATACGTAGATCCTTCCCCATCCTCTGTCCCTCAGGTTGTAAACTCTTAGTTTCCAAAACCTTTCTCAGCAGCGGTGCCTGCTACATGCTTCCTTTAAGGGAAGTGGAGTTTTCCACATCATTCCCAGCCTTCAGGGACTTTATGAGCGCCCAGAATCCCGTTCCGTTGGGATAACGGCTCGTGGCAGCGCGCAGGAGCGGCCGGGCTGCAACTAGAGCCTGAATTGCTGGATTCAAATATCCCATTTGCTAGACTGATATTTTAAGCAGGGCAAAACCATAATACTTCAGAGTCAGGAAACTGTTAAAACATTAATATCTTCTAACTTACTGGACGTCTTCTGTTCGGTTGGATTTAAGTGTTTTTTTAAACTGTTTTGGCGCTGCAGATTTATGTCACTGTCCGGGGATTCGGGGTTCTGCTGTATGTCATGTGTTTCTGTGCCACACACTGTTTAAACAGCATTACAGATATACCTCAGTACTCCTTAATTAACAATTTAAGAAGGGAGTTCTATTAAAACGTGTAGCTGAAAAGCTGTGAAGTGAAGCTAGAGCATGATAGGTGCCTCTTACTCATTTTATATTTTGTCCCTAGTTACTTGGCCCAAAAAATAAAATGAGAAAGAAATAAAAAGCTCTTGTTTTTTTCAAAAAGCAAGGGAACATTTGCCAAATACCAGTCCTAATAACAAGACTTTGTTATGAAACAGCTCCCTGCTTGATTCCAGGAAAAGGATAATTGTTATCTACTGCATTTTGCAAGGCTTGCTGAGCTTATTCCACAGTATTTTATAATACAGCTTCACATTTCAGCAGTATTAACTGTTCACAGGAAAATAGTAGTTTGCACATACCTCTATATTTTTCAGAAACTGTTAGATTTTCTATATTTAATGCATTATAAGATTATAAGATTCTTTCGTTTTCACTTTTATATGCAACGTGTTAGTGTCTTATATACAATACATACATTTATACTATGCTCAAAATAAGAAACTCATTCCTTTGCAGTTCAAGGGTAAAAGTACATATCTTCTATAAAAAAAAAAATCCTAGTTTTTTGATGATCATTTCTGACATTTTCTCAGCCTTTCAGCAGCTAAAAGGCAGACTTTGCCTTTCACTTTGCTCTGCCATTTGTCAAGACAGAAGTGTTCAGTATGTTGCAGATACCTTGATATACCTGGACTCGTGTCATGGATTAGAAGTTCGTGCATGTCAGTAATTTGTATGAGAACAATAAAAATTCCAATATCTTTTTTTTTTCTTATTTAAGCTGTTGATTCCATATTAAAACAGGAATTCCTTATCCAGTGGTTTCCCAGAATGAGGAGGCTGGAGGCAAATGGAAACCACAAATTAGATCCTCCCTTTCATGTCTCGCTGTTAAGAGCCCAGTAGCAAACTTAGGGATTTTAATGCAGTTGAGAAAGGGAAAAGGAATGTGAAGCAGCCTCGTCCCTCCTCCTGAACCTCTGAGCCCATGCAGAGGCTCTCTGCTGTGCAAGGGGGGAAGAAGAGCTCTCCCCGTGACCAGGTTAAATGTTTCTTTTTCTTTTTTCCTTTCCTGTTTTCGTAGGAGTCATCACATTGAGCTGTGCTTTCTCATTTTTAATTTCTTTTCCTTAGCCCGTTATCTCGCGCAACGTTAATGCAGGAGGTTCGTCCTTCGTAGTTCCCCTGATGATTATTGTGCCTTGTCAGCCGAAACAAGCAACACGCCACCCCCCTTGTAGCCCTGCCCAGAGCTTAAAGCAAAGGGCTGGCACAAAGTGACCAGCGTGCAAATAAAAAAAATGCCATTTATAATTCAGCAGGCGATCAAATTAAAAATAATATGCTTAGAAAAAGAAAAAAAAGGAGTACTCTTAAAGGACTTGATTTGTTAGGTAGTCCAAAAGATTTCTGCAGGCTTTAGTTGCACTAATTAAGTATCTGTCTTGATTTCAGATCGCTTTGAACGCAGCATTTGTGTCTTCAGTAGAAACCAGGTCCGGTGCCTGCTCTGCTGCGTGGGCAGCTGATAGCCGGGCCTGGGGGCTCTGGCCCCTCGGCCCCGGGGTCTGCGAGAGGCAGAGATCATACGAATTCCCAAATGAATTTCCTGTGCCCTGTGTCCCTCACCTTCCCTCGGATGACAGAGCACCTAGCACTTCACCAGTAATCCGCTAGGCCTTTGAACTGGCTCTTCAGAAGATATAATTAACAGGCAATGCAAGAGAAATGGTAAAAAAATGCAAGTGCTTTATTTAGTGCTAAATTGACTGGAAAACCAGCATCAGCTGTCGCCCTGCTTGAAAAGGCCACGGCTGTGTGGTGCTTGAGACCGCGTTTAAAACTGGGCATTTAGGTGTGCGTTATGTCTAGAAGTACTGGAAAAATGCACGTGGAGGAGTAACCAAAAAAAGACGGTTTGTGGGCATGATTGGAGTGCGTAGAGTCGTTCACATTCACTATTAACAGTAGGTAGCAGTAAGAGAAGCAAGGCAACGCTGCAAAACGAAGAGGGAAAGTCCAAACGCAGCACCACGGGCTCTGCGGTTTTCAGCATTCCTGCAGGGCCGCTCTTGGGAAGGGCTGGGAAAGCCCTGCTCTTGGAAGCCTTCCCTTTGCCTCCCGGGCGGCGGTGCCGAGTGAGAGGTGACTTGGGAAAGGTGCTGGGACGTTGCCATAATCATCTCCAACTCGTTCCAGAACCATTTGTCCTTCCTCTCTGATAATATTTCAGTGTCTCCTTCAGCCCCTGGTAATTAATAATTGATGTACATGCTTTTAAGTAGGAAAAGATGCTTAAACAGTGAAAGAATAAAAAGGAAATACAGGAGAAAATATGCAAGAGCAACATGCCCGAGCAATTTGGTGTTAACTAGTTTTTGCTGTGCCAGGATCGCTGCAAGCGGTCTTCTGTTCGTACCTGCTGAATAAACAAATTTCTTCATTTTGACTGATAATGTGAAATACAAATTGCCTAATACTATTTAAGAACTTGTATATGTTACAGATAGGAAGGAGCGAAAGGCAGAAATCCTAAGTTACCAGTACTGTTGCATTGAGAAAGGTTAAAACATCTACTTTGGAAGCTAATTTTTTTTTCTAGCAAAACCATAAATGAAGAAATGAGTGTATTCAGGTAGAAAATATTAGAAACTCTGCAGCTTTTCCTGTATTTTCTGTTATGCCAATGGAACACCTTTCTGCAAAACTCTTAGGTTACATTTCCAGTCATCAGATATCCAGTACATTCTTTCGAGGTGGTGAATTTTTCTAACTTTTGACTGGAAAAAAAAACAGAAGTAAAAAATTTCATTATATTAAATCCATTTTATGGTCAGCTGGGTAATTTTACGGTTGGGTTAGATGCAAAGTAGAAATTGTCCCTATAGTCCATCAGATATTCTGGGAGAAACTCTTGGGGACTGTGCTCTGTCTAGAAAGGAGCTCTTTGTTGGAGGGAGGTTGTCTGAGCTTCTGAGACTGTGAGACGCAGGAATGACCCCCCGGTATCTGCGTTCACAAATTCCTGTGTCTGCAGGGGGTGAAAGATGAACATCCACCGCGAGGTGCCACCTGTGACGCGCTGGGGTCCCCGTGCTCCGGAGTCCAGCGTGCGCATCCTAAGGGTGAGCCATGGATTCCTGCAAGGAGCCGGAGAGCAGCCGTTGTGGAGAAGCACCCGGATTAAAGTGGAAGACCCTGAGCGGCTCTTTCATGCCCTTCGCTAGGGGCTGCGTTTTGGTTTGTGTGCGCGTTGTGATTCGGAGGGTCGTTGTTAATTTCCTGTCTGTCGGAGAAACAAAAGATGCGACCGTGACCCTGCATTTCTCCATTAAACTGGGAAATGTAATAAAAGCAGCTTTGAAATAAAATATTTCTGAGGAAGGAACTTTTTTTTGCTAGTGAAACTGCTGAAAACTACTCTAGTCATCATTTAAATCCCAGAACATATCTATTAATTTCACTGTAATTAGAGAGAAAAGAAAAACGACTAATGGTTTTAGACTTGTGACGGATCTTGAAATAATATTAGTCTGCTCCAAATTAGCTGCTGGCTTGTTTTCAACTGGTGATTCATGCTGGTATTTTGCTAAGCCTTTTTTATTGTCTTGAATAGTTCTGAACTTTTGTTTAACTTGCCAAGCAGCACTATATGTAGTCCCCCCTTTAGTGTTTCAGAAAATAAAGGAAAGCATGAATAGCTTTCCTTAAACCTTCTGAAGAGGGTTTATGTACTTTATAGTTATGAACTTTGCCACTTAGAACTGGGATGATCCATTTTGAGTATGTTTGATGGTAGTTTTCTTACCAGTAATTTTTGAGAACTATTTTTAGAAGTGGCTGGTATCCTTGAAGAGAGATTTCCGAGGGGAAACAAAGGCAGGTAGAAATTTTTAGAAGTTTTAATTTTAGTATATGATAAATCATGCATTGATAGTCAATTAATCACTATAACTTCCAAATGAAAATATGTAAGCACAGGATGTTAATCTGATCGCACTGACTTTTTTGCATATCAGTTGGCCATAAAGAAATGTGCATTCCTGCCGAGCTAATCTGCTGTACGCTGGTGTGAACTGGAAGTTTGTGATCGGTAGTTTGTGTCAAAACTACCTTTCGCTTTTGTAAAGTAGGTCAATAAAGTGTCAGTTTAATACTTCGTAGCAGAAAGTGAACCAGGTTTTGTTAAGTATGTGGAATGTTTGCTAATGATGGGTAGAGGATTCTGCTTTTACCTGTTCTGTGGCTCTGCAGAGCCAATATTTTCAAGGTAAAATTTAAATCAGTAATAGCAAGGATCTCTCAGGCAATGATTTTATTGTCATTTATACCATCCTCAGTTGGAAGTGAAGGGGTAGAAGGACACAGGAAAAGGAGACAGGCACCTTCATAAAGCCTGGAATCTCCACTGTAGAAATATGAGTGGACATCTGCAATGCAGTTGCCAGCTAGCTTCTTGATTTTGATCTATGTACTACACCAGCTTTCAGTCTGCTTAATTTTATGCATAAAAATAGCCTTATGCTTTATTGGAAGTAATTAACAGGTATAAGGTTAAACAAAACTGCAGCATTGGGTTTTCTGTCTTTCCTTGAGATGAAGTAGTAGCTCGTTTTAGATCATCTCTCTCTGGTAATATACAGAAAAAAATCCCTTTGGAGTGCTCCCTGAGTGTGAAACAGGAAAAATTTATTTGCATTTTTCTTGCTTCATTAAAAATTAGATAAAAGCAATTTATCAAAAACAGTAAATCCTCTGTCTTGATTGCAACATGCTTCTGCTGTGTGTTGTCTTATCATTCCTTTCTAGATGTAAATAAACAAAATGATGTGCAGACAAAGGCAATAAACACAGCAAAACTGAATAGCATCAAGAGTGAGTTCATGCTCAGAGTCGCTGCTGTACAGTGCAGGAGGAAAGTAAAACGGGAGGCCAGCAAAGGGCTTGGGGCACTTAAATCCCTTGGATTTGTTGGCTGAATGTTTGCTCCAATTGCTAAAGCGATAGGGCAGGTAGACGTTATATCTTGTGTAGATGCAAAAGCCAGCTTGATATTTAAAGCAAAGTTTTTCTCCTGGGTCAATGACTTGCTGAAAACACTAGGATTTTCTTCCTCTGCAGGGATTTAGCTGGTATTGTGTGTTCTAACGGAAGGTGCACAACGTGATGCGTATCTTGTTCTATCCTGCAGGGCTTTAGCTTATCCTTGAGCGTAGTCATGACAAAAAGCCATGTTTTATCGCTGCTTGTAACCAGATCTGCCAAGAAAGGAATGGCTTCCCTGTGGCAAAGTGTTGGAGTTAAACACTTTATAATCCTGTGACAGGAGAGTCTTTGTATTGATATTCTTTTCAGTAAGTGCAGCCATTTATTGTAACATAATATTTTTGACTGAAGTTAATTTTGTGGTGTGATGCAAGAAAGAAGAGTTAGTTAGCTATTAGCTTTTTAATTAATTAGTTTATATTGCCATTTATTTAGGTGATGATAACCGCTGTGGTAGGTCAGCTGCTCCAACAGCCACACAAACACACATTCAGGCTTTTATGCATTTAATCTTATTTGTATCAAGATAATAATAGGTCTTTCTTACGAATACCTACATGAGAAGAGCAGAATTGAAATTACGTAAAACATAATGTTTGTCCATCCTTCCGTGGTTGGAGTTGATGCAGGCTAAATAGCCGTCAGGAAGGACAGAAGGAAGAAGAGCACCGGTAGACGAGGAGCTGAGGCGGGCAGTAAAGGGCAGTCGGATCCAGCCCATCATTTGATTTCCCCTTGGGTTTCCCTCGTTGGCACCGCTCGTTGGGAGCGCTCGCCAGTGACGGGAGCTCTGTAGCAACCCCCCTTTGCTAGTCCCATCACAAACGAACGGGATGTCGTGTCCTAGCGTCAAGCCTAGGACTGCTGAGGAAAGAGGTAATTTAATACACGGATCAAATTGAGTTCTGTTCCAGGCTTTCCGGGAGGATAACGCACTTAATATAGCTTTTTTTTTTCTTGACATAATTTATGGAATTCACCATTCCTTTCTCATGTAAACTGATAAAGATTTTTGTTTCTTGTCTTGACTTTTTTTTTTAAAGCTAGTGGTGTTATTAAGCTGACTAGATGGAAGCCTAATAATTCAAAAATTAGACATAGCAGCATTAATTAAGCAGGAAAGACCTGTTTTTGCTATGCATTTCTGTATTTGAGAGCATAACTAAAGAATTTTTTGGCGTAGTTTTCAGGGATAGCTTTTCCTATTGACTGATATAATAGAGTCATCACGACAGCTGCAAGGGATTGGTTACACTGCTGGAATTCATTCTGGGGGACGCCGTTGATTTTTATGCATGCTTTTCGAAGCAAAACAGTTTGATAGCAGGTGTGACCCTTAACCTTCCCTAACTTTGAAGAACTTAATCATCATCATTTGTTCAGCACTGAATACATTTTGCAGGTGGAGGAAACAAGAGGGCAACGTAGCTTCATTTTGATGGGAACCAAGCGGGATGAGGAATGGTTATGTAGGTATCTGTGTCCTGTTTTATGCACCAAATCAGCTAATTTTTGAAAGTTCTGTCTAAAACAAGTTAAAAGTTCTACTGAAAACATATTTTTGGCTGTGTAGTTACAGGGACGTAATGGAAATACAGAGTGAGGCTTGATGAAGGAAGTGGCTCCGCGCGTGCGTTTGAAAGCAAACCTGGAGGTATCAGAGGGGCTGGGAGAGCCGTGGCAGCAGATGCTGGATGGAGACGCTCCTGCCTCACGGCCAAAGGGGTGTCCTTACTCCAGCAAATGTGTCCCGGCTCTTGCATGACTCTGTGGCAGACTTTGCCCACCTCCATCCCAGCATCCCGTTAATCTGAGGATTAGATAGTGGTGTGGACCCGGCTGCATGGACCGTGCTCCTGCTTTCCGGAGCCCTGGGAAGGTCCATGGTGATGCTGGGTAGCTGTGCTCAGGCCTGCGCCTTCTCCATGGGAGAAGATTTCTTCAACCTTGTAGATTAACTGTGTTGTAAAAGTGGGTACTAGATTTGGTTGATCCAAGTATAAGCAAAGCGATTTTATCTGCCAGAATAAACCTGATTAGCTATATAAGCCTTTCTCCAAGTAAGTATAAACCCAAGTTACAACAGTCTGATGTCCTTGGGTGACTGTTGGTTGTGCCAAATAGCTGTATGGTGTCACTGTTCATGGTGGCAAGGCCCGGGTGAGAGAGGACTCATATTCGAGAGGCAGAAATGTTTGACAAATAAAGGCTAAAAATTCATTACTGTGTTAAGAATGAAAGTTGTTGTGTCTGCTTCTTTCTAACTTGTAAACACAAAGATGCCTGATGCAATTACTAAAATCTGTTCTCTGACTCAGTTTGTGTTTTTATTCCCTTTTCCGTGGAAGCATGGAGTCATAGTTTGTGTTTGGAGCTATACCTGATCCTAGCAGCTATTTCTGGGTCCTTTGGTGATGCATTAATGCATGAAAGACTCCTCTGTTTAAGTGTTTCTCTTCACACACAGTCCTATTACTGCTCCCTTCAGATTTAAATCCTGTGACTTCTTCATGTCACACTCACAGAGAGGAGGTTCTTAAGAGGACTTACGGGTTATTGATGAAAGTTATTGATGAAGGTTATTGATGGGAAGTAGGACTTCTGTTTTTCCACATCTCTTTTTAAGGAGAAGTCTATGTGAAACTTAAGGATCCAATAACTAAAAAAAAGAAGTGCTCGCTGAACAGCAGCAAGTATGAATAATTTGCTTTTGTTTTGCTTTTCTCTTATCTATCGAAGTAGTAGTATTTGTATTCATTTTAATAAATAACAAAAAAGCTACATAAAAGGGTATTTCACATGAGTACCTTCAGTCATTCTATTTTTCCTAATTATGGAAAGACAAAATTGCAACCAAAATCACTTTCTGTGATGGAACTACAAGGACAACTGAGAAGGTTCATGAATTGCAATGTTGGAAGATGGTGTTTTGGTTGTCTTTTTCCAGTAAATGCAAACTTTGTCATATTTTCTATGGTTCTGAATTGATATCTTGTTAGTTTATTAGGTCTCTTATGGAAAACCTGAAAAGCTTCTGAAATAGTAATCCTCCAAATCAGCTGCCTCAAATGGCACTGTTGAAAACCCAGCTGTCTTTGTAGCTAAAATTATTCTCTGAATTACTTGTTTGCAGAAGCTCATTTGAAAATGATTGTATACTTTTTAAAATAATTTTTATTCTTAAATATCTCTTTTTTTTTGCTGCTAATCTGTGAAAGAGAAGAATTAAACAAATTAGTATGTGCGTGTATTTTTTGTGTATTTTCAGTAATACATTTTTTTCTTCTTTCCAGACCAGCCAGACCATTCAAGTTACCAAAAAGGTAAGGTGTGTTCCTGTCACATGTGAGGCTTACAAAATCACAAAGGCAGTGAATAAGCTAAAGGCTAAACTGCATCTCCGTGCAATGCAAGAGAGAGGGAACATCCAGGGGAATGCTGTTTAAAAAGCATTCTTGTTCAAAAGAGGCTGAGCAAATGTGATGTACAGCAGGCCCGCAGATGGCCGTGAAAAGGAGTGGGCAGACATGTGTTTTTTAGCATCCCTAGTCAACAGCTGTGAATCCTGGGGAGCATAAACAGAATTGACCGCAGAAGGTGACCAAACTTGCACGACTCCCGCAAGTTGTCTCTTCAAAAATAGCCTCTCCTGTACACTGGGCAAGAATTATAAAATTTAAGGCATATTTCCTTGTTCCTTGAGATATTTCCTTAAGAAAAGGAAATGTTGTCTTGTTCCTTAAGATATTTTTGACTATGGTATTTTCCATTTTGTTTCTTTGTGTGTATGTGTATGCTGTCTGCACCAATTTTTTTGATTAAGGGTTTATTCTGAGAAACCGCTTGGTTTCATCAATAACGATAAAGCAGCCCGACAGAAAACTTCAGAATAGGTCACTGTAAAGAGCTTTTCTTCTTCTAAAAGCGAAGCAGAAAACCCACACAATCAAAAACAGCAGATTTTGACTACACATACTCTGAAGAATAGCAGAATAATGGAAAACAACAGAGTAACTAATTTAAAACTGTTCATACATTGATAATAGTAAAAATAAAGAATCTCAAATAAAATTATGTTAAAAACATAATCCACCTTTGGGATGTGGCCTTCAGTAAAGAGCAGACACATTCTTTACTAAATAGATCTTTCAAGCTATGTGAATTTATTCATTAATATAAATCCAATCACACTTCCATTGCTCGTGGTGACCCCTTTGCTATACTGAAACTTTACGTAGTGTGAACATGTCTCTTTGTATGAGACTGAGTGGTGGTTTAAACTGAGTATTCCTATGTAAAGGTGCTGAATCAAAGCTGCAGTTCTTCTGCAGCTTAAAATGGGAGGGAAAATGGAAACTTCTAAAATAATAATAATAATAATAACAATAATAAGATCTGAGTCTGGGTCATATGTGTGAAAATTACATGAATTTGTCGTCTTTAGTGGTACCAAATGAATGAGATTAATGTAGGTTGAATTGCTTATTGTATCTCCTAAGCTTTTTTAGTTCTGCTTAAAACATGTAAGTACTTTTTCAAGTGTATAGAAAACAGCAGGAGGAAAGAAATAAATCAGAACTATATGCATTTTCTTGATACAAAGCTACAAGGCATGCATTGCCATTCTGACAGCTAGATTGAAAGCAGGGAATGATTTGGCATAAAAGAGATTTCATTCAGATGAGAATGTTACAGTTATTGCAAATTCATCATTTGGTAGTTGTCGAGTTTGGAAAAGAAGATGACACGTCAGTGTAGCCGTGTGCCCAGCTAGTTGCATCGCTGTAGTTTTTATTAAGCATCAAAAAAGCAGGAGATTGATGTTATGATTTAGGAAAATGCCAAAGTATTTGCTTAACAGTAAGACTGTGCTTTCTGAAAGAGCATGATTGCTTGTGGACTGAAGCACTTCTCTGTTCTGTTCCGAATCGGAAATTGTCAAGTAAGCGATCATTTACACTGAACCTAAACCTGGGCAGAGAAAATGAACCCAAATGAACCTAAACCTTCACAGAGAAAATACCAGCTAAACGCAAATTATACCTTTTCAGTGCAAGAAAAATAAAACTACCATCTTTCTTGTTACTTATGCTCATCTGGGATATAGGCTATCTATCTATAGACAAGTTGATTGCTATGTTCAAAAACTATATTCAAAACTGGTATTTGAAACTATAGAGACTTTTTTTTCTTTTGGGTTATAGGCTCTACTTTCAAATTGATTTTCTCTTTTTTCAGTATGATATTTTTCTTAAACTTTCCAAAAAGAAATGATGATCTTTTTTATCATTAAATATTTAACAAAACATTTGTTTTCTAATGGTTCCTGGGTATGGATAATATCCGTGCCAAAAATTGAGTATAAATTTATGGGAGAAGTGTCAATAATTCATGCTTAGTCTTAGACAACAGCTTCACTGCGCACACACGATTTTTAGGGTGAATGCATTTTTACATAAACGATTGGCACGGCCGTTTTCGTGCCTGAACACGTACAACGTAAACATTTATTTCAGTAGCTTAAAATAGTAACGTAAAATAGTAATGTATGTCAGAATCCTGGAAAAAACATAGCCGTGTTCGGCCCCGAACGGCTTCTCGTAGGCTTGGGGGGTTTGCGCGGCGCCTGACGGGCTCTCCCCTCGCCGCAGCTACGCCGCGCTCCTCGCCGACTGGCCCGTCGTGGTGCTGGGCATGTGCACGGTGCTCATCGTGGTGTGCGCCCTCGTGGGGATACTGGTGCCAGAGCTGCCCGACTTCTCCGACCCGCTGCTGGTAGGTACACGCGGGCTCCTTCTGCAGGGATAACGGCAAATGCGGGGGGCAAGTACATCTCGGTCAAATCGGTAAAATTCCTTTGAATTTCCTTGAAGTCAGGCCTGCCCAGACAATGGCTCTTGACGTGCCTTGGTTTAGTGGACATCTGTGTCTAAAATTTGCAGTGTAACCTACTCTGTTTGGGATCTAAGAACTGAATCAGCCGTTTCATCGCTTTACTATCAAAATCTGGAAAAAGAGTTTCACCCGCCAGGAATCTTTTCGGGAATCAATTTTCAGAAAGATTCCATTAGTAGTGAGCCTATACAAGTAAGTATTATATGATGAATACATGAAAGAAATGTGATTTAAGAGCCTGGCAATTTCTCTGCCATATGTGAGCATAGTCAGCTGGCTGAGGGCGGTGCAGAGGAGCGGTTGTGCCTCGGGCAGTGAGTTATGCACCAGCTCCAGCGACGGTGTGGTGCAGAGAGCTATTCAGAGCTCATGTGTCCTGCAACAGGACTTCTATACATTGAACAATGTAAATTCATCCCAGTTACAGCTATAGATAATAGGCACAGCACGGCCCAGAGCATACGTTCCAAATCAAGTTTCAAAGAGCGAGTGCCAGGATCTATTAAAGAGCCGTCTGGGGATGAAATCATATCCATATTGAAAGACTGAAAGTAATCTTTATCAGATTCCGTTAAATTCTGGGCTCATTTCTTACTTTTCCTGTGCTATATTACCCATGAGGAACTTTCAGGACCCTTATGGAAAAAGTTGTATTTAGTTATTATCCTCAAATATAAATATAACATTCCCATGAGTTATTGGTCTGTTGCAGTACAACATATCTGTACATGCACATTATACAATAAAGAATATTTCTTAACACAGTCTGCAGTTATTCAAATTATGATTAAAAGTCTCTTTAAAAATGTTATCATATAGATTTTATTCTTGGAGAACTAGAAAGATATACTTTATTAGGACTAATTAGAGTTATTTAGGATTTTTAAATCATATTTAATCAGTGAAGAATGATAATGAAGATACAGAAGAGAACAGTGTAGAGCTTGCTCTGAAAACTAAGAGCTAATGTGTTAAACGTTGTCATACATTAAGTAATCATCATTTCTCAAGGGTATAAATGGTACACACAAAAATTCTTATCCCTTGTCAGTCCGTGCAGTTGGTCATTACTTTGTCAAACTACCCTGTCTTAGAAGCATTTAACCTTAAGCATAGATGCCTGGAATAAGTACGCTTCATATTGAAAACCATCATCTCGATCGCGTTTCCACATGAAATGTATTAATGGAGTTTCATAATATTCTCCTTAGGGTTTTGAACCAAGGGGGACGGCAATAGGACAGAGATTGGTCACATGGAATAATATGGTGAAAAACACAGGGTACAAAGCAACACTGGCAAATTATCCTTTCAAGTATGCAGATGAGCAGGCTAAAAGGTAAGAACTGGAATTCAAAATTCATCTTATTTATTGCTTTTATTGCTTAAATGGAGCTTGCTTCAGTACCCTTTGAAGTTAATGTATATGTTGCCACTGATTTCAGTGAACACTGAGTCTTACCCTCCAAGTTCTTTAAGGTCTCTCATATGGAGCTGGTTAAAGTTTCTTGTCACCTTTGTTTTCTCGTTGAGTTATCACTCTTTTCCAATACTAGGCTCAATGTAATTTCCTTTGAAGTCTCTAAAACCAGAAAGGGTAATGAATATTGCAGCTCCTGAATACTAGAGTCACACTGACAAAAAAACCCTTTTTTTTTAATGCCAGTTACGAAGAGGCGTGATAGTTGGGGTACGCCTTTTAACGATCCCTTTGCTAAGATAAGATAAAAGTATTTATTCTCTTTTAGTCATCAGGATGACAGATGGTCAGATGATCACTATGAAAGAGAGAAGAGGCAAGCAGACTGGAACTTCCACAAAGATACCTTTTTCTGTGATATTCCAAGTAAGTAGAGAGTATTATTATACAAAGAAGCCTAAAAACTGTTGCCAGTAGAATGATTTCTGAACCTTTCATTACATTATATGCCTTAATATTAGGGAGAGTATTTCTTGCTAGATATATTCGTGGTAAGTACCTTCTTGATGTCTGCAGAGGCCTTTGAGGAAATCAAACTAAAATGTAGCATTCAACTGGTATGTCTAAGGAAACAACTATACTTCCTTAAATTGCTTTCTTTAAGTGCTTCCATTTCCTTTAAACTTTTTATGAGTAGTTGTTAATACTGATTATTGTAAAAGCAGTGTCTTGAATATATATGGCTACAGAAGTTGCACCTCGTTCACCCTAACAAAATAGTGTTTTATCTGTGCCATCAACACATCAATGTAATTCTTAAAAAAAAAAAAAAAAAAGAAAGAAAGAAAAAAGAAAGAAACTAAACCAAAATACTTTTCCTCTTTATGTTTTTATATGCTCTTTTCTAAAAAACATCCACAGGTCGCATCCTGTTCAGGAATTTTTTTTAAATATTTTTAAAAACTTCAAACCAAAGGCCTGTGAAGATGTTTAGTTTCAAGTAAAGAGGTTATGTTAACAAATATATCTGTACTGAACTTCTCCCGAGACGTGCTGCAAGACTGTGGTAGTCCTATCTGTGAGACAGCCTGCGTTAGCAGGAATAGGCCTTACTTTGAGACTTGGGCTTTTTGCTGCTGCATCAGTATGTGACCTGCTGCTTCAGTGTGTGAGCACTGATTGCAACATGAAAACATAATTGTATAATTGTTTGTTTACATTCCTTAATATGAGAGAGCAATAACCAGGAAAAACAGAGGTGTAAAATAGATTTTTTCTTATATCTAATATAAATTAGAGGACATGCACAAGGTTGTCCAAGCTTCTATGGACAAAAATGAATTAGAATAATCAGAGCTCCCATGAGGATGAGCAAATATGCCTGAAATTCCACTGAGCATCAACCACAGTTTAAAGCAGAATCAACTGCTCTTATCCTGCCCATTGTTTGGGTTTTTTTTTTTTTAAGTCTCATTCATATCCTTTCTGCTGCTGTTTCTGTGTACTCTCCATCATAGCTGTCATGACACAATTGTGCTTGTGTGGGAAGGTTTGCCAGTACAGTATGTAAAGAAAACAGTTTATTACCTCTTGACCAGTATTTGTCATCCCCAGTGTCCTTATTTGTCTGCTCCAGGGTCATCAGATCAGCTTCCCTGATCCTAAAGCACAGTAAAGATCTTAAAGCAGGACTCCTGAGTCTCGTCATCACAGCTTTCTGAGAGGCTACAATTTCCCAACGATCTGGCTGATTCCCAACAAAGGGAAAAATTCAGCCTTTCATATCTGAAGCATTGCAATTAAAATGTTTCTTAACCCAAAGTACCATAATGTGCTATATAGTACCATAGATATGTGGGTGTGGGTGTATATGTTTCCCTTCTGTGTGATGATCTTGCTGCTACTAAGTAATAATTTTCTTCCTAAAAGCTGTCTCTTAATAAATGTGATTTAGTTTGTAATTTAAGCTGTGTGTTTATCTAAAATGTAGAATTCTTCTAAAATGGCCTCAAGGATATCATGACAATTTCTACTGCAGTCATTCACTTCTGAAGCAAAAACATTCTTGTAGAAACATCTTCATAATTATTATTTATATTCCCAAATGTCTCACTGAATCAGCCTTTGATTACTATTATCTGTGTGCTGCCGTTATGCTGTGCCAAGAATTTCATAGTTTGCTGATTAGATCTTTTGATTTTCATTTGTTTGTCATATTTCAGAAGATAGTTTGCCAGGATAGCAGTCTGTAGAACTTAGTAGTAGAAGTAGTATTTAATATTTAAGATGCCATATTTACTACAAGCACTTTAAGGAAACCGAAACTTTTGTGTGGACTAAAGCTTGTTTGTAAGTGAGGTGGATGCCCCTGATCTCTCTCATCTGAACGGTGGGATTTTGCTTCAGCCCTTGATACCAGAGACCCCTGAGTAATCCAGAAACCTTCCTACTGTACTTTCAGGTGACCGCTATTCACGAGTGGTATTTACTTCAACAGAAGGAGAGAATTTGTGGAATTTGAATGCAATTAAGTCAATGTGCAATGTAGATAATTTGAGGGTAAGTAAAGATGCTCTTTCATTTGTTTAATATGCAAGTATGAACAAGTTTCAAAGTCTGTTTTCATACCCATTACAGTTTGATAGCATTTGAGAGCGTTTGACGTTGTTTGCCTCTTTCTCTGGTGATCAGTCTGCATGTGCAGGGTTAACAAACAGCTTTCAATTCATACAGTCAGATTATAGGCAGGAATTCCTTTGGGTTTTGCTACTAATGCAAACCCAGAATGGAGCAGGCTAGGGTTGCTTCAGAAGTTTAATACAGAACGCCTGCAGCAACTTAACTTGTGCTGTGTGTTTCCTCTTAAGATGTTATTCCATGGACTTTTGTTCATGTTTCCCTGAAAATTATTTCAGTTTTCCTTGTGTTTCCTCCTTCAGTTGAACTGGCTGCATCTTCACAGCATATGCAGTGTTCTCTGGCAGGCAGTGGGTCTTTCGATTCATGAAGTCTAAAGGCAATAGGTAGCAGCTGGACAGCGAAGGAACACAGATACTGTATCTAAACAAAGAGCACAATTAACTAGATCTGGCTTTTGATGCTCTGAGAGGGATATTAGATTTTTCTTTTAAACTGAGAAAATGAAATAAGACATTTTGGCCTTGTTCCCCTGGCTCAGCTGTAATTTTCCTTGGACAATGTAAATATGGTTTTCCTTAACACTCAGTACTTCGCAGAGCCAAAATGACCAGTGTAATAGCCAGTCTCAGGGGCTTTTACAGCTTCTCTTGCTTGGGTTAGAAGACAGCTATATGCACACTATTGAAAACGATGTCAGGTTTCAACTAATAGAGGTTAACTGACACAGGCTAAAATAAATAAAGCATTCGGTTGGCACATTTCTAAAAATTAGTTTGGGACTGGCTGAAAATTCTCATGTTTTGTTCTTTGAATTATTATGCAACTATTTTTTGTGTTCTGATGACCTCATATGGAAATTAATTACACAGTATGTGTTTGTGTATTAAGAATGATCCATTGATTTCCTGATAAGAAACTTGTTTTTCTTCCTCCAAAGCCCAAATTAGCATAAACAATTAACATAATAAATGCACCATAATTATTTCATGGGGAATATTTGTTTACTGATGCCTTAGGGGCAATTGCCTTAATCTAGCAAATCCCCAACCTCTTTTTCCTAACCACTGGCATGTGTTTGCTTCAAATGTGGAGCTGTGGCAAAGCGCTGTGTGATGAGTCTCCCTCTGTGTCTGTTGGCACTGAATTTGTCCTGGTTGGACTCTTTTGCCCTAAGTGGTTTTTGTCCTCACATGCTCGTGCGTGGTTCCTCATTTACCCCACCGAGTAACTAGCAGGAGAGCTCGAGCATTTACCCTCTATCTCTTTCAATCAAGATGGGCCAGGTGAGCAAAGTGCAGTGTTTAGTAGTTATCTTGTGCAGCTGCCTTTGACCAAAATGAGCAATCACATGACTGATGGAGGCAGAAGATATATAGGGAAAAATTAGGGGAATTAAACAGGGGATGTTCATTATATCTTTAGCAATTTAATCACATGAACAGCTGATGCGGGTGAGTCTTACATATTGTAGATTATTGTAAAGCATTGCAGCATAAATAAAATGGAAAAATATTTTTGTCTAACAAAATAAAATCAGTTATTACCTCTGAAGAATTGTCTTCATAATGATTGTATTAGCCCTGGGGAATTCATCTTTTTTTTTTGCCCTATATGTACATTTTTATATTAAAACATTATTTCAACTACCACTTTACAGAAGACTTAAGAGTGATGAAATCACTCGACAAGAAACTGCATTAAAAAGCAGGCACCATCCATCTCAATGCCACAAAAATACCTCTTCTTTTGAAATAAGAGCACTTGGGAAACTGAAGTACTGTCTAGTACAGCTGCTGTCAGGGTTGTGTAGATATTTATTGAGAAATTTATTGTAGATAACATTTCCACTGATCCTTTTGTTGTCTTAGACTTTACTTAAAAATGTAGTAACTAGATGACACCCTGCAGGACAGCAGCAGCTGAAGCCTTTTTCACTAATGTTTAAAAAGTGCTTGTTACTGGTTACATATGGCATTTCTAAGGGTGAACTCTTTAGAAAGGGCACGACGTGCTGAGCTGTGCCCCGTTCTGGAACGCTGCGCTCTCCTGTGAGCACCCCGGCTCTGCCAAGGATGCTCACTTGCCCTGTAGCCCTCAGAAGGAATACATGACTTCGGTGACCTTAATCCCACAGACCCTCCTCTGACTGTGGTCATTTCTTTGTTGTTGAAGTTCTGGTTGTTTAGGGGGACAGTTTTCTTTCTGTTCAAATACGTGGCCAAACTTCCCGTATTCAAAGACAGGAAAATCAGGGGCTACGTTTTCTGGAAGTGTGACCCGTAGGGGTTATATATTTTTCTAATGATGAATAGGATTTCTGCTGCAACTGTTATTTGCTTAAATATGAGCTATCAGTAAATCCCCTGTGTGTTAATTGCTTTCCCATCTGCTTGTAACTGCTTTAACTATATGTTTTACTGACACTTAGGGGCTTCATCCTGCAGCTGCTCAGCACATGGTAAACCTGTAACCTCCATAGCAGCACTATATACACGTAGCTATAGGAGGTGTTCTCCTTTTTAACTGGATAAGAAGAGTCCTGTCTTTCACATGTTAATCGCAGGGTGTTTTCTCTGTAAACCACAAACAGCTATTTTATAAACTTCAAAGGCTGTAAATGTTTTCCCCAGTCTGTTGACCCCAAAATGTGTGTTTGTGCTTCCCTGTCACGCACGGATCCATTTGGCAAGGAGCTCTGGCTACAGAAGCAGCATGTGCGCAGGCTGTACAGCTTTGTTTCTTTAGTTGTCCTGAAATAAAGGAAAATTCTGCTAGTGGCAGAATATTCTCATTTTACGTAGTATTTTAGTGTTATTCCCAGCTACATTTTGTATTTTAACTTCCAAGTTCCAGCTGCCTGCTCGTGTTGCTTTGCTTTTGGCAACAGCTGCTTTACCAGTGAGTGTCCGCAGCCTGCAGCAAGTATCGAAGAAAAGTGTGTAAAGTCATTGGCCCATCTCAAACTTGAATATGCAGGGAAGAACATACAAAACTTCCTCGCAATTTGCCTGTCTGACCCAAGGGTTTGCCTATTATATCCTCCTAGGATAAACCTGGAGGCGTGCCATGAAAAATACAGATATGCTATTGCAGTGCTTCCTTTTATTTAGGAGGTTGCTCAGTCTTTCCTGAGTTCGCCTGTGGGAGTGTTTTTATCTGGAAACAATCAAATGTGAATTATCCTGTTTTTTTGGTATACCAGTTTGTTCTCATTCACAAACTGGTTGATAAAATTAAGTCCATATTAAAGCTTTTATGACTGTCAGGAGAATCCCCAAGTACATTTTTCTTTTTTTTTTGTCTGCATTATAAATGGCTGCTAGTAATAAACCCATGCAATGTTGCTAAAAAAGCCAAAGTATTAAATCTGGCTCGTCTGGAATATGCATGGACAACCATTTTAGGACCCAAACCCTCAAAACCCCTAAGCACGTAGCTTTATTAATGTAACTTTGTATTAATATGTCCTCATTACGTATAACTCAGTAGACTAAAATTGTATATATGCCCAAAGATTTGAGAGATTAATTCAAATGTCATACGTTACAAGCCAGAGGTTTTGTTTAGCATCATACACATGAAATATTTAAGACTTGAATTTCCTGTGTTGTATCAAGTTCATGGGGTTTATGTATTAGTGAAATTTCCCTGCTCTAACCTTGTTAGCGAAAAAATTCAATTATATTTTATAGACACATTCAATTTTGCTTAAAAGTGCCTTGCGGTGATTTAGCTAAGTCCATATTCTTACTGGCTTCAACTAAATCTACACCAGTCTTAAGGAAGAGTGTCCACGTAAGGATTACCACTTTTTTAGCTAAAGGGATTTCTTAACCAAAATATTGGTTAAGGCAGTTGCGCTGCAGGATTTTCTCCTGCTCCTTCCCTGCTGGGATGACCCTCCGGACACCACCCTATGGACACAGCTTCCCAAGGGCCAGAGCTGTCCGTGCAGCAGGGCTTAGGCTGGGGGGCCTTAGGGGGACTTGTGGGGAAAATGTCCCCACGGGAGCAGAGCAGGTTCAGAGAGGCTCGGAGACAAGAGCCAAGAGGATGGAAGTCACTGCCATGGAGCCATCGCATCATGTCTTTCTGCGTGGTAAATCCCTGCCTCTCCTAGAAACCTCTGTGTGTGATTTCAAGCAGAATGAAGGATTTTTAATGTATGGCTGGCTGTGTATTTTCAGGACTATAGTATGAGATAATAGAGAGGAGAAACAATCCTCGGTCCGGAAGAAACCTCAGTGCGTCTTCAAACAACAGACTAGTGCAATTTTCCTAGCACCTCTGCCAATTCTGTGCTGCAGTGGCAGCTGGTGCGAGTAATGGGAGGCAGATCAAACACTGTGCGTGCAAATAGGAATTTAAAATATTAATACAAATGGTTTGTTTTCATCCCATTTAAAGTGTGTGTGTGAATGCTTCTAATTTCAAACTGTGATTCCGATTCACTTTAAAATGTATTTTTACCCTGCCTGTCTTTATACAGATCCGATCCCATTCCCAATTTGGTGATCTCTGCCAGAGAGCCACTGCTGCTTCGTGCTGTCCCAGCTGGACACTGGGCAACTATATTGCCATTTTAAACAACAGGTCATCGTGTCAAAAAATTGTAGAACGAGACGTATCTCACACCCTAAAGCTGCTTCGCACCTGTGCCAAATACTACTACAACGGGACGCTGGGCGCCGACTGCTGGGACATGAATGCCAAAAGGAAGGACCAGCTCAAGTGTACGAACGTGCCTCGCAAATGTACCAAGTACAACGCTGTTTACCAGATCCTCCACTATCTAGTGGACAAGGATTTCCTAAGCCCAAAGACAGCTGACTATGTCCTGCCAGCTTTAAAATACAGCATGCTCTTCTCTCCGACCGAGAAAGGAGAGAGCATGATGAACATTTACCTGGATAACTTTGAGAACTGGAACTCTTCGGATGGTGTGACAACCATCACAGGGATTGAGTTTGGAATAAAACACAGTTTGTTTCAAGATTACCTGTTGATGGATACTGTGTATCCTGCCATAGCCATTGTGATTGTTTTGTTAGTTATGTGTGTGTACACAAAGTCCATGTTTATCACGCTAATGACTATGTTTGCAATAATTAGCTCCTTGATTGTTTCTTATTTTCTGTATCGGGTAGTATTTAATTTTGAGTTTTTTCCATTTATGAATCTCACCGCTTTAATTATTCTTGTTGGAATTGGAGCAGATGATGCTTTTGTCTTATGTGATGTTTGGAACTACACGAAATTTGATAAACCTCATGCAGGAACTTCTGAGACAGTAAGCATCACGTTGCAGCATGCTGCTCTTTCCATGTTTGTCACCAGTTTTACCACCGCTGCTGCCTTCTACGCTAACTACGTCAGCAATATCACCGCAATCAGGTGTTTTGGTGTTTATGCTGGCACTGCCATATTGGTGAATTACGTGTTGATGGTTACGTGGCTGCCTGCTGTAGTTGTATTACATGAACGATATCTTCTCAATATTTTCAGTTGCTTTAAAAAACCTCACCAGAGGGTCTTCAACAACAAAAGCTGCTGGACAGTGTTGTGCCAAATGTTCCACAAGGTTATTTTTGCAGTCTCAGAAGCATCCAGGATATTTTTTGAGAAGGTTTTGCCGTGCATTGTTATCAAATTTCGATACATTTGGCTCTTCTGGTTCCTTGCCTTAACGATAGGTGGAGCATATATTGTGTGTGTGAACCCAAAGATGAAACTGCCGTCGTTGGAGCTCTCCGAGTTTCAGGTATTTAGGTCTTCTCACCCGTTTGAACGCTATGATGCAGAATACAAAAAGCTTTTTATGTTTGAACGTGTTCACCATGGAGAGGAACTCCACATGCCAATTACGGTAATCTGGGGCGTCATACCTGAAGATAATGGGGACCCTTTAAACCCTAAGAGCAAAGGAAAGTTACAGCTGGATAACAGTTTTAATATTGCTAGCCCAGCTTCGCAGGTTTGGATTTTACGTTTTTGTCAGAAGCTGAGAAATCAAACGTTTTTCTATCAGACCGACGAACAAGACTTCACAAGCTGCTTTATTGAGACATTTAAGCAATGGATGGAAAATCAGGACTGTGATGAGCCATCCCTTTACCCTTGCTGCAGCCACTGGAGCTTTCCATACAAGCAAGAAGTTTTTGAGTTATGTATCAAGAGAGCTATCATGGAGTTAGAAAGAAGCACAGGGTACCATTTAGATAGCAAAACCCCCGGGCCTCGCTTTGACCTAAATGACACTATCCGGGCGGTGGTGTTGGAGTTTCAAAGCACCTACCTCTTCACGCTTGCTTATGAGAAAATGCATCAGTTCTACACAGAGGTGGACTCCTGGATCTCACACGAGCTCAGCTCTGCTCCCGAGGGCCTCAGCAACGGCTGGTTTGTGAGTAATTTAGAGTTTTACGATCTTCAGGACAGCCTGTCTGATGGTACTCTGATTGCCATGGGGCTCTCAGTTGCCGTTGCGTTTAGTGTGATGCTTCTTACAACCTGGAATATAATTATAAGCCTTTATGCAATTGTTTCAATAGCTGGAACTATTTTTGTCACTGTAGGTTCTCTGGTCCTCCTTGGATGGGAGCTCAATGTGTTAGAGTCCGTCACTATTTCCGTGGCTGTCGGCTTGTCCGTGGACTTCGCCGTTCACTACGGCGTGGCCTATCGCCTGGCCCCGGACCCCGACCGGGAGGGCAAGGTCATCTTCTCGCTGAGCCGCATGGGCTCTGCTATCGCCATGGCCGCGCTCACCACGTTCGTGGCGGGCGCCATGATGATGCCATCCACGGTGCTGGCCTACACGCAGCTTGGCACCTTCATGATGCTCATCATGTGCATCAGCTGGGCCTTCGCCACCTTCTTCTTCCAGTGCATGTGCCGCTGCCTCGGGCCGCAGGGCACGTGCGGGCAGATCCCGCTGCCCGGCAAGCTGCGCCGCGCCGCCCCCGCGCAGGGCGCCGCGCGGCCCGGCAAGTATCACCCTGACGGCAGGAGCCAGGCGCCGCGCGGGGAGCACGAGCACTACGAGCTGGAGCCGCTGGCGGCGCGAGCCCAGAGCGGCCACCCCGCCGAGAAGGGGGTGTCTGAGGAAAGCCGTGCCTGCCCCGAGCTCCTCAGCAGCGGGGCCCCGAGCGCGCGCGGGTCGCTGCAGTCGCCCTATGGCGGCGAAGCGAGCAAGAGCCTGCCGAAAGTTGCCGGTTCGGCCGTGTCGCAGCCGTGCCTCGAGCAACACGCCTTGTGCCCGCTCTTCTCCCAGAGCCGGCAGTGCGGCTGCCCCGACGCCTACAAGCAGCTGGCCGTGGCGTGGAGCCCGCACTCGTGTCAGCAGTTCAGCGAGGCCTTCTGCCCGCAGTGCTGCCCGGCGCCCGG
>JAWLRI010000928.1:904856-925596 GCA_034781795.1 Crypturellus tataupa | reverse complement strand
AGGTAGATGACATCCACCACTCTCCCCTCATCTATCCAGCTGGTCATCCCATCATAGAAGGCTATCAGGTTAGTCAAACATGACTTCCCCTTGGTGAACCCATGCTGACTACTCCTGAGCACCTTCTTGTCCTCCTTGTGCCAATCGATATGTAATGCTGAATCTCTCTTCCAGTAATAGTTTGGGTATGACAATTATGCTGCTTTACTTTCCTTAGATAACTTGAGCAAACCATAGAATGGTTTGCTTTCATGTACTTGGCATGTTATGATTCACAATAGGAAAGGCTTAGCTTTTTCTGTTCCAATTTTCATATCAAAAGGATATGTTCAAAAGGGTATGCAGATCAGTTTTATAAGACAAATCAACGTGGTTTCTCACTGAGGGTGGTGATGTTCGTGCTCATGTACTCCAGTGACTTGAACAGAACAAGAGGAAGAACGTTACGGAAAAAAACGACGTGATCTTTACATGGTTTAAGAGGAGTAGTGTTTTCTCTTAAATATAAAATAAAACATATTTTTACTAAATCTCATTTTAAGTAAAACTCTTTTTCAAATGCAAAACTCAATTTAGAATCACATTCCTCCTATAATAAAGATAATCCGAAGATTTTCTGTGCACCATAGAGACCAGGATTTGAAATGAACTAAGACTTGTGGTGCCAGCAACCTAAAGAAAACAAGAGCAGTAAGAAACGTGTTGGGCTGTGCCATGTGGGTGACAGAGCCCTCGCACAGGCTGCCCAGAGAGGCTATGGAGGCTCCTTCTCTGGGGATCTTCAAACCCGCCTGGATGCAGCCCTGTGCCACGTGCTCTGGGTGTCCCTGCTGGAGCAGGGGTTGGACTAGATGATCTCTAGAGGTCCCTCCAACCCCAGCCATTCCGTGATTCCGTGATACGGTACTGACCAGCTTTCCCCCTAACCGCTGTGCGTGTCCCGGAGTCGTGTCTATGAGTGTGTTCCTAGCACGCTAGGAAATGCATGTTTAGACGACAAGCCAGGCCTAACGACCACGTTAGGATGGGTCAGCCGCCCGCCTTGCCAGGCCGTGCGTGCGCTCGGGTCGCGCTTGGCCCCGCGGCAGCTCCCCTAGCGGCGCCCGGCACACGGGGCCCTGCGAGGGCCCTGGCTGAGGCAGCGACGCGGCTCGCGCGAGCGCCGGTGACCTCAAAACTGGAGCGGCTTCAAAGTCAGCTTTTCACAACTGCCTTCTGCCTACGGAAACTCCCTCCCACTGCTTATTAAATAGGGATGAGGTAGGTGATAAAGATTAATGTTGTATTTTCAGTATGATTTATAAGTTTTTAAGGAAGGCTGGGCAGATAAGGGGTTGTGATGTAATGTACACTTAGAAAGGATTAAAATGAGCTAATGTACTTGGCCAGCGAACAGCATTACCGTTGCACTTGCCGTTTGTGGCTTTGCCGTTACCTCCCTGTTCAACCTCTTTATTTTTGCCAGTTCCCCTGGCTGAACAAGTGGCATGATGGAAAGAGGATCAGTTTATTACTTGTTTCATGGCACCAGACCGGTGTGCGTGTGCGTCAGCTGCAGGGATGCCTGCTCGGGCGGTAAAATCCCAGCCAATACAGGACCCCTGGAGTGGAGGAGGGTCAGACTTAGTGCCAGCTAATGAGGCTGTGCCTCATCCTGTTCCCAGAAAACGAGTGAGAACTGAACTAAATATTAATAATTAAGTTTTTACAGGCTGTTAGCAAGTGGGGAGATGTGGGATCCTTTTCCACTACAGGAAAACTTAGCAAAGACCATCATGTTCTCCTGAGACATCTCTCGAGAGCGGCCAGCGATTACCATGTCCCTGGAGAAGACCTCGAGCTTCGGTTCTCGTTCTCTGCTGCTGCTGTGGAGCTCGGCGCCTGGGCAGGGTGTTCGGTGGCTGCTCCGCCGAGGTGATGCGTGTGGCCTGAGACATGAAGGCTGATGAAAAGCCTTGGAAAGACACCGTGGCCGTCGGGCAGACGTCACTGTAACCTGTGCGTGTAATGAGCCTTTAAAGTAGCATCGCCTCGGCTATGCAAGAGGAAAGGTTTTACGTAGGAAGACAGTGTCCGCTCGTGTCTCTTGAGCTGCTAGTGCATTTACTGCAAGTCACCTCCGTGAACCACAGTCTCACTGGGAGTGGGACTTTCCTCTGAGCCTAACAACTTCAAATTCACTTGAACCCTCAAATTTGTGCGTTTAGCATGTTAGATACAGTTAGCTGACTGTGTTGTCCTTAGGCTCTGTGGTTTTCAGATTACATTCATATTTATAATGTGGGTAATGCAGCGATCAGCTTAACAAGAAAAGATATGCTGAGTTGCAATAAGGCTTCTAAAATGTTATGCCACGGCCAGTATGTAACTGCTCTAAATGCTGTTACCTCGTGTAATGCTCTCGTACATTGCTAGGCAGCTCGTATAGAAACATGAAGGAATACTGCCCGTTATATCATATATACCCATGAAATACTTTGTATTTCATGAATATCCTTCATGAATACTTTGTATTTCATGGTTTGTATTCTCAGAATAAAACCTATTCTTTTACAATCGCCTGCAATCAGCTATAATTTGTTCTTTATTAACTAGCATGGGAGTATCCCTTTGGATTAGGAGCACCTCTAATTTTGCCAGGTGGAGCCCAGGCTGCAGTCCAAGAGGTCTAAAATTGCAGGTTGACAAATGACAAAATTTCAGTACTGTAAGAAATGTCAAACCAGATAAAAATTGAATGTATTTTATTTATATTGGGAATGTTATACTCTTTAACACAGGCAGCAGGTGGTTGTTTCAGGCTGAAATCACACTGACTTCATGGAGTCGGACCTTAAATTTTTTCCACATGATGGCAAACTATATTAAATTTTACTCCTGCCAATAATATCCGAAGTGCCTATACACCTTGCATTTGGTTTATGAAGGTAAGCTGGGACACCGTAGTACAAAGTACTGCCTATTCCCTCAGTGTTGCTTGCCTTAACCAACAAAAAATCAGTCTGTGTAAGTGAGAAAGAAGCGTCGCGGGGAAGGGGAGGACTTTTGAGCTCGTCGTTCATCTCCACAGACTCCTGAAGTTGAATTCAGCGTCGCTGTCATGAAACTCCCCTCCCTTTTTCCCGTGCGTTGGTTGTTTGCTGTGTCCGAGCGACTTGGCACGCGTCACCCTGGCCCTTGTGTCTCCCGTCCACTTGCTCTCGGCGTTGGTAGATCTCTGCGTTTGCAGAGCCTGTAAAATGGATCATGTTCTTGCGTGGAGAGGCCCTAGTGTTGATTGCGGTTTTTAAGGTGCTCCAAGGCTGTAACTAATGAGGGGCTTTATGCACTGAGGGCCCTGGCTTTGCCATATCCGTCTGTTGGGCAGCTTGTGATCTGGCTATTTTCCCTAAGCTTATCGCTTCAGAAAGTTACATAGAGTCAAGTAATTCTGGGAGATGCCTAGTTTTTAGTTTATTCCTGAAATGCATTAACGGCAACATGTCTGTTTTTTTTTTCTTTTTAATATGAATGTCATTTTGCCTGGAACGGATATCTGACAGAAGCAGCTGGGTGTTGCTTTTAGTTAGACTGTGCTAGCTAAGGGTGCATGCTGAGTCTCCTTCCCAAACCACTGCAGTTAATTAGAGCTGGTGCTGATTTGTCCCCTCTACAGCAGCAGGAATAACATTTGTCCTCTTGCTGCGGGCTGGCCACAATGACTGGAGTGTTGGAAATTGAACTCTTCCAGCCTTGAGTCTTCAGAGCAGGATGTTTGTGCTTGGGGGCCTAAACAAACTTTCTTAAACTCTTGTAAAGGCTCGACCAGAAATCGTCTGTAAATTTTTCTTAGCAGCAGTTCTAGCACTTTTCTCCATGACTGATGAAAGGAGCAGATTATTCTCAACTAACTCTTAATTGTAATTGTACTGGCTGCATTTTAAGGCCTGATGCTCAGAACATAGTGTGATTAAAGCCAAAAGTTGAACTTAGAAACGTCATACTCTTGTGGACCTGAGCCACATCTTCTGCAGGCAGCAATATGTTGCAAACAGTATTCAGTAATGGAGAACATTATAATTTAAATCTTTAGATGGATGAGTTACTAGGATCACTACCGGATTCACAGATAAGTCATTTTGAAGGATGCCTGAGGCCAGCCTGGGTTCAGGTGGGCGGCCAGGCAGCCCCTCCAGCAGCTCGTCCAGAATCACCCGTGTGGGCAGCGGATGGACACGACCTGGGGGTCAATAACCTTGCTGGCCGCCTCTTCTTCCCTTCCTTCACAGGCCAAGCTCTGTGTTCTGTATAGAAACCTCTGTACGTCGCATGCTAGGGCCGTAACCCAACTCTCGTGTTCCTGCTATAGATTGAAAAAGTGAATTGGAGTCGCTGGAGCTATGCTGGCATTAGGGAGGAACCGCAACTGCTGGGTCTTGGCTGTCACTTGAGTGTCTGGCCCTAAATCCGTTTCAAAACGACGTTCATGTGCAAAAGCACGTGGGGGTCCTCAGCGCCCAGGCTTTGTGAGATGAGCAGAAACCGGCAGCTGGAGACATGCAAACGCCGTGCGGGAGAACTCGCCGTACGTGAAGGGGGGACGTCGCAGTGTTCGGGGTGGAGAGCTGTGTTGCTGCCATCCTGCTGCACGCAGTTAGATCCTACACTTGATGCTTCAGGAAGAGCCTCTGCTTAAATATATTGCAAAAATATAAATATGATGCAGGTATTAAAATACTGCCCTAATCTTTTCCAAGTGAGCTGATATGATGTGACTGAGCATCAGGTCTTCTACCCAGTATATATATTCTTCTTAATATGACAAGCTTACACTCAAGGCTCTCACAGTAGCAAAGCTATAAATGCCCTAACTCACCCTCCTTCTATTCAGTGTGCTTAAATAATTAACTTCCCCCTAAAATTTTGATCTTTTCTTCAATGCCCTGATGGCCTGATTTTTCTTTTTTTGACATAATTCTGAATCTGCTACACCTTTTTTATGTAGTAAACGTAGCTCATTTTGACATTAATATACACTCAAGGTAACTTTATATATCGATAAAACAGCAGTTCTCCCTCTTCTTGTGTTGATTCCCATCTTCCTTAAATTTTTGAAATTTGCAGTATAATCTCGTATAGCATAATCTGCGATCCTTTCTTATTAGGGAAGCTTACATTTGGGCCATAAAATACGTCAGCTTTCTAACAAATCACAGCCGCTAAATATTATACCACTAAGTAGGGCAGGTGGTAAAGACTATTGCATCGCACTCTGTTGACATTCGTGTGAGTGTTTACACGTAAGTAACATACGTTACTTAACACAAGTAACATAAAATAAAAAAAAAAATGCTAGGATTACAGAGGCTTGCTGGGGGGAAACTGGTATTTTTTGGATTCTGTGAGGACTTTGCAAGCACCTTGCTAACTTAATGTGTCCCACATGAACCACAGGCTGCAAGAGAATGAGAATTCAAGAAATTGTCTGTTGGCCTCACTTCACGGTATCATTTTGCAGAGAAGTTAGACTAGGAGAAATAATTCTAACGGCACTGGAGAAAGATGATACCTTACAAAAGAAGGTGTCTTAATGAAGACTATCATTCAGGTGTTACTCTAGCTTCACTTTTTACTGTTTGCAGTGGAAAAGTAGTATGGGACTAATAACTAACGGATTTCAGCAGCAGGATACTCAGGACTGTAAGCAAGAATTTGGGACAGCTCAGTAGGTGCCCTGGAAAATTTAGCTCTCTAGCCCACATTTAGTCTCGTTAAGGCAGAGAAGGAGAGGGGTACCCCGAAGCCTTATTTATTTTTCAATAGATTTTTATGGGATATGGGCATATCTTTAATATTTCGCAAAACTCAGCCAGATGTCTTGAAAACCTCTGTAAATGCAGTATTTGAGAGTCCTGATTTAGGAAAACAGAACAACCACAAGAACTGTGCTATCTCCTTGGAGCAGTCAGTGCTAAACACAGCAGTAAGCAAAAGCTTGTAAGAGGCTATTGACATTCGATTAGGGAATTATAACATTCCCTGATTTAACGTTGATAGTGTTTAAAAACGATGCACTTCAGGAGCCTGTAATACGTGTTGTTCAAGATGAACAGAATACCCGGGGCTCTTCAAGCAGGCCCCCGGTGCATCGTTCCGTGCTGCGGCGCTGACGGTCTGCGCTGGGCACCCGTCGCAGGGCAGCAGATCTGGCTGCCGCCCATCCGCGCCATGGAGGGGGCTGACACACTGGGGCGCTGGGTGCGAGGGCTGCCCCTCTGCCTCACGCCGACCCGTTGTGGCAGCAGGAGAGAGACCCGAGCGGCTCTCCCGCCTGTCCCCCAGGGCAGAAGCTGGCGGCTTCGGCCCGCACGGATGTGCGGAGCCAGGGGAAGCGCTGGTAGAGGATCCACACTGCGCCCGCACGGCTGCCACGCTGCAGATGTGTTTGCACCGGGCAGCACATTCCAGCTGCATACTTGGAATTCTCTTTAGCTAAAATCCTACTGACGTTTAAAATGATTGTTTAATTTTACACTTAAGGGTAAAAAATGGCCTGGTCTGTTTCTGTTTTGGCTCTCTTAAAGAAATACCATGCTGCTACGTTTAAATTCATATTTATTTTAAATATATAAACTCTACAATAATGTCCCCCAGCTTTAAGCTCTTGTGATTATAAACTGATGTTTAATGTTGATATCATTACTTCAATATTTTTATACATCGCCCAGCATGGTAGGGACTTATAAACTCTATTTTCATTTACTGTTTTCAGAACTTCACAATGCCTTTAAAAAAAAATAAAATTGAAATTCTAGGCCTGTACCTAGGTGATTCAAAGCACCTACAGTTGGCTTTAAAACTACTGGCAGAATCAAAATTGGCCTATAATAGTAAAATAAAAGCCTGGTCCCCTTCATCGCTCTGAGGCCCTGTGCACACAGCTCGTTTATGTCCATGGCCTGTCCCCCAAAATAGCCACTGTTAACAGCGCCCGGCTCTGCCGCTCGGGGAAGGTGGACTGTAAATCCTAAGGCTGTGGGTTTACATCTCCTCTACGTGTGCTGCCTGTGCAGGAGCTCCGGAGCGCTCCTGAGCTCCGGGGTGCTCCTACACCTGCTCCATGAGCCTGACACGGGATGGATGCGAAGCCCTGCAGGAGGCTTCAGCTTGCCCTGGTTTCACACGGTTCTGTTTTAAGAGTGAAAGAGCAGACGTTCATATCAGACGCTGCTGCTGCTGCGAGTGGCTTTCCCCTTCCTTCCTTCCACCCAAGCCCGTGTTATCGGGAGATGGGCCCACCCTTCCTTAGGAAGCCCAGGCAGCAAGGAAGCCACAGCCCCGTCATGTTTTTGCATTTAGACGTACCCGGCTGAATTTAGATTTCCTCAAACTCTAACAGCTCCCAGACTTGCGCTGTTTTGCTTTAGGAGGGCTGCCTTGGAAAGGAGCAGCTGTGTCTCCACCTGGGCGCAGTCTGTAGCCCCTCGTGTGGCGGGGGGACATTGAGACGAGGCACTGGAACTGCCTCAGCAGACTCGCCATCTCCGTCACTTGTATCGGCAGGACACGAGCTGATCCGAGGACCCTGATGACCTGAGCTGGGAACATGCCCGTCAGCCAGGGAATTTGCGCCCCAAAGCGCAGGGGCGAGGGGCACTCCTGGCCGTGCGGTAGCGCCGGGGGCAGATGTCCAGTCCAGGGGCAGCCTCCGGGAGGCCCTTCCTCCGCCTGTGGCCTGTCCGGGGCACCAGGTGTCTGATTTAGCACCAGGAGCTGGTGCCATTCTCTCCAGAGAGGAAAAGTGCACGTGTTGCAGCGAGGGGAGCGCGTCCCTGCCTCCCCTCTCCACGCTTCAGGCTGAATTCTACTCTCTGTGCTTCCCATTTGGTTTCCAGCACCGCTCCAAGCGCTGCTCTAATGTTCAAACTAACAAACGGCTCGAGCTGCAGCCACGCCAGAGACCGACTGTTGACCGGGGCATGAGCCCGGCTGCCGCACGTCGCAGAGCCGGGGCAGCCCCGTTCCCCTGACAGACGACAAGGAAAATCCTCTCCAGAGAGACAACGAACCCCGAGTCAGACCTCCCTGAGGATGTGCCAGAGCTTTCCTTGGAAAGCTGCTCCACACGCAAGTACTTCAACCGTGGACATCGCTCTGGTATCTCTGCATCTCCTCCCACCCACCCTTCCTCTACCAAAATATTTACTCTAAGCACAGAAAAAAATGTTGGCCTCACAAGAGGGAAGAGTTCCAGGCACTACTTGGTATCTATCTGCTTGATTTCTGTAGTGTTGAAGATAGGGCAACAGTAAAAAGACTTCCAAAATAAAGCAGATATAGTTTGGTTATTCAGTATTTTTAATTCTGTATTTCTTCTGCGGCCCTTTGGGGGTGTTCCAGGTAAACATAAGGTTGACTGTGGAAGGCAAGGAGATTGCCAGAGAGGGACAGAGAGAAGAAGCAGGCGGAGCAGAAGCTGATATTCCCATTAACCATCCCTGATCCAGGACTCATCCGGCTCCAGGAGAAGGCACCAGCTCATCAGCCACAGCTCCACTGGAACTGACTTTGCTTATTAAAAATGAGGTATGAAGTAAAAGGCTAGGCACTGTTGTGCGAATCTGGGCAGATGAGTGGTGTGGCCAATACTTTCCCATCCAGGGCTTCCTGTTGTAGCAACAGTAAAAGAAAATAAATTTAAATCCTTGTTGTGTTCCTACCGTGTTTATGTTACAGTGCTCTGTGGATGCGAGGCAGGGAGCAAAACCTTCCCCGCGCCTTCATACTTTGTTCTAAAGAAAGCAGCGGGTCTAAGAAAGCCGTTTCTGGAGTAAATGAAAACCCCTGTGGCCCTCGGGGCCTCCTGGAGACTCTGCTTGGGGAGCCCGAAAGGGAGGCGGAAGGAGAGCATCTCTGGGAGCCGCGGCGCTTCCCTCTCCTCGTCCCACCAGCCCGGAGGCCCTTGGTACGGGGCACGGAGTTGTCCACAGCCCCCACCTGTGCAGCCCGCGTTGCGGTGCAGACCTCGCTGCTGTGTCAGGTTGCCTGCGTGGCCGTCACGGCCCCCAGGCACGCGGGGACACGGAGCAATGCTGTCCGAGGTGTCCGAGGTGTCTGGTTTGTCTCCGCCGCATGGAGGCAGCGTCACTGCCTGCCCTGCCTGTCCCAGCTACCTCCACTGAAGCCACTGGCTGCCCCCAGCTCCCAGCTCTGCCCCCTGTGCCGGGGGGTCCCCACAAACGGGCACTGCCAGGGGAAGCCCGGCTCCAACAAGAGCCAAACTCCTACTGGTTTCACTGCAGGTGGGATTTGATGGAAAATGCCTCTCTCTCCCACACTGAGGAACTTGGGTGCATGTGGAGATGCCTGGATATGCAAAATCCTTCACTTTTTTTTGACTTTATTTTGAGTCTAGGCATCCTCCCAGTGCTTAAAAAAATCAGAGGGAGAACTGCAGTTTCCGAGAGGTTATTTAAGCATGTTTCCTAGACCATTGTACCAATCTCCAAATCTTAAATCTTGTTTGTGGTAGCGTTCCCTTCAAATTAGTCTATCTCAATAATATCTGTTTCTTAGCTTATTTCCGCGTTTCACCCATAATTTTGTTTAGCAAACATACTCTGAAATATGCGATGACCTTTCTTTTTTTAAAATCTAAACAAAACCACCTTTTCTCTGAAGCAAAAGGTCTGAGAACTTGAAAAGAAGCAGGACATCGAGACAATGCAGTGGACTGCTATCACAGAAAATAGTCTGTCTTCCCTGCCCATCCAGTCCTTGGGCAAAATCTGAGGTCACTGACTAAGTTTAGCAAAAATTAAGCTATTTGATTATTTTTTCAAGAGAGGTTTTGCTTGGATGTTCCAGAAGGTGATTAAAGCAAGAAACATGTACTGTGTTTTTGGCCCAGACACAGGCCTCTCCAGTGCCTTGGACCATTTAGTCTCTGAGTCTCAAGTTTGAGCAGCAAGGAGAATATTGCAGATAATTCAGACAACTGAGCAAAGTGCAAAATACTCAGAAAGTGCAGACTATAATATAATGCAAATTACAAACAGTTCACCTGGACACTCCTAGTATACTCCTGAAGGCGATTGGTTTCCAAAGAAACCTATTCAAAAATTCCAAACAGAAAAATCTCATTGGCTCCTAACACAGATGGATATGGCCATGAACTAAATGGAGAATAAACCTGTAGAGATGTAGGCAGCACTTTGTCTTGTCCTTTCATTTTAATGAAAGGACATTTCTTGTCCTTGTCCTTGTCCATTCTGTGATTCACGTTCTGGTTCAAGAGCAAGGAGGAGTAGTTGTTTCTTGACTCAATGTTTGGGTTCTGTTGGTATCTGGATTCAGATCACCATCATGAATGTTTTGCTGTATGAATTCTTTAATTATTCCTCAAAAATTTGTAGTTTAATTCCATTTCACACCTTGCAGCTAGTTGTTCATCTCCACAGTCTCTATCCAGGTGTTATCATACTTGAGGATACATATTAGCTTAGGTTCATCTTGCCTGTCAGAAACTGCTTGTAAACGAGACCCAAACTACTAGGCTGGAGTCTGATGATCCACATCTGCTCTATGAAACACTCCCAGGACTTCACCGTTCTCCCCAGATCCAGGCACTTAACTCTCCTATGAGCTCGCCTTGTCCTAGGTTAGCGGTACATGTAGTTAGGTTTTGGGAAGAGTTTTGCTCTCCAGCACTTGCAAATGCTGTGGAAGTCAGAGAAGCCCCTCTGGTCTAATCCAAAGCCAAAACTGTAACTCAGACTCCAAGAACTTTGTCTTTAAAGTGTCCTTGATTTATTACCCAGTTCTTCCTGTTCCAATAATAGCTTTTCTGGTTGTTCTCTCTCTGAAAAGTGAAATCACATTCTGAAATCACTTTAGTGTGCAGAGAGAGAGGATCTGTTCTCTGATCTGACATTTTAAATATTGATGGCAAGAGTCAAAAAGTCATAATTTATAATAATACAGAGAAAAACTGGGAAACAGAGGTGCTGAGGTCACACAACATGAGCAGCACACGGGAGCTGAGCAGGCCCCGGGCAGGCTGGCAGGGAGCAGGACAGAGCCCGGCGCTCGGGAGCTCCCGCACGGAGCACTGACCTTTGCCAGAACTACCTCTAGTGACAAGAGCAAGGAAGGGTGATGTCAGGACTGCGGCATCTCCCGCAGGCTGAAATAACTGGTCAAGTTAAACTGCTTCTGACAAGTGTTTCAGGTGTTTCAGGTGTTTCATGTGGCATGTTTGGCCCTGTCAGCCTGCCAGCTCAGGCACCAGGGAAGAGCACAGAGTATCTTGTAGGAGAGATTTTTTTTAAATAAAAACGCGATCTTTTTAACTGCTCTTTACTCGTTCCGCCCTTTGCCCTTTTTCCGCGGCAGGGAGATCTTGTTCTATTTTAAAAGCCAGGGCAGGAACTTGAGGCTGGAGAAGCAGCCAAATCAAACAGGAATCTCCCCAGCCCGGCGAGGCTTGGCTGACAGTGCCGCTCTCTCCGAGCCACAAGGTCCGCTCCTGCACAGACCCTGCCGGATCGGCAAGCTGTGCCCACCTCCGAGAGGGTGTCCGCATGTCCCAGCGAGCAGGGCGCCCTTCGACACAGAGAGGAAAGCACAGCTCAGGACAGGCTGAAGGGGCTTTTATGTCTGATCTCGGGAAGCATCCAGAGGCTGCAAGCGTCTTCTGATCCCCACTTGCTGGAGTTTGTTTTGGTTTTGGCTGGGAGCACGTTTTGCTTGGAGTTTTATTACATCCCTCGTGTTTTTTCTTCTTTTTCTTATTTCTTTCAGCTGAGTTGTCAGTGCACTGCTTGTTTGGTCAGGCTTTGTGTGTTTGGCATGCTGGTGATATAAAACTAGCACTGTGAGCGTGGCCTCCACACCGCCAATGCTGCTCATATTTTAAGGCTCCGACTAATGTGGCTTGAGGGTAAATATTTTCATGTTTTCTGACTTTAATATTGTCCCTTGCTCACAGGAACAAGTTTTGATGGCATTTCTCACTGGCAGAGGTTTCAAGTCTGTCTATTCACTCCTGTTCCTCATTAGATTTTTTTCAAAATAGACAGCAAACTTTTTTGTGTGTTTTGTTTTGTTTGTTTGTTTTTTCTGTAGATAGTAGGGTGATGTGCTCTCCTGGACCTGTTTATTGACACGTGTCATGTCCTTTCGCAGCCAGTGTCCCAGTCACCTTTCTTGCAGCTGATGGAGAGCAGGCGGGATCCCATTGGGAGCACGACACATTGTCCCACAGGATCGACGGATGGATGGACGGACAGACGGATGGATCCCAGGCTGGCTGGACAGGAGGATGTTTGCAATGAGCCGCCACCCCCCATCAGTAGTGCCAGGGCCTTATCTGTTCCGTCTCTCCTTGCTAGGAGTCAGTCTGAGAGCTAAGAAGAACATTTCAGCATAATATTTACTCCTCTGGCGCAGCAGCAGTGCTAAGTTTCATGCGAGGTTCTGTTCAAAGGCTCTCTGGAACCTCCTGCCTCTGTCACAGCAGCAAAGAGTGTGAGTCCCTCTCTGTTCCCAGGAGCCACCCCGGGCCCTTCCCTGCCAGATGTTCCCTGGGTCCCATCACCCTTCCTCTTCGCTGATTTCTTTCAACCGGAAAACCTCCCACCACAGGGTTGGTTTTAGCTAAATCACATGTATTCAGGTATCATAATTAACCTACCATTTTAAAACCTTCATTTGCAAATGAGCTCCCTGCAAGCTAATTTTTCTGTTTGCAGGAGCGCCTGTGTGATGCACAGATGCTCTATCAGGACACTTCACCTACTCATTAAGTCTGATGAGATGCCATTTGCGCTCTGCCATCCAGGAGCGCACTGCTTTCTCATATAATTAGTGTTCCTCCAATTAGGATAAATGGCTGTTTCATTACGTTTAAGTGGGTCATTAAAGTGCCATTCCTTTCTCGGGCCTCTGGAGCTGACAAGGGGACCTGCATACTCCTTTCCTCAGTCAAATCTGATTTCAGAAGCCTAATGGCAGAGACAACAGAACAGGGCAGATGTGCCTGGGGACTCCTGCTGAGAGCAGTTTCTGGGAAGGCTGCTCTTTGTGAGCCTCATATTCTGTAGAGAGAAGTATGGGTTTGCCATGACATCTTTTCAAGAAACTCCCAGAGGCACCAAAATACTGGGATTTACTTAATATATATACTGAGCAGCTTCTGCTACGCTACAGAGTTCCCCTTATGAGTGCTGCAGTCCTTGGTTTTCACAGGGAAATGCACCAATTGTGGCTTTTCCAGGGCAATCCTTGGACCCTTGTTTTTATCATCCACGGTCCCCCACAAGGATGTCCATCCTTGCAGTTCCTGAAGCACTAGATGCTGCTCTGCTATAAACGTCCCTTTTGGAGAGCGGAGGGCAGGTTTCTGGCTCACACCAGAAGATTGTTACTCATGTTAGAGACATCTTTTTTGAAGGAGAGATTTGCAAACAGTGAGTCACAATATTGGTCCCTTTCTGGTGACCTCCCCTGTTCAGATGTGGTATCCTAAGCAGCTGCATGTTTTAAATATGCTTAAGCCCACATCTGCAGGAGAATCATCTTGGTAATTCTGGACACTGCAGGTCAGAAACTGGTCCAGGGCTGAGATCATTTGACTCTGCCTATCAAGATTTAATACTGTTTTTTAAACATTTTTAGAATGACCAGGATCTTGGAAAACAAGCTTATATTTTTTGCTTTCCATCTTGATGGAACCTAGTCAGATTCTAGATTGCTTAAAATGTAAAGAGTCCATTTATTTTCCTTGGCATTCCTGTTTCTTTCTCCAGTTATCTCTGTCTTTCAAGCCCTTTCCTCTGTCTCTGTCTTGTAGGCCCAGGTTCTCCTCTTAGTGTAACATGTGTAAAACTCCTCCTCCCCGGTCCATCCAGCTTACACCCATCTAGGGGGTTCTTTGGCTCTCATCTCAGGTGATTCGTCAAAGCCAGAACACCCATTAATCAGTCATGATCTTGCTGATCAGGTTTATCTGTAGCAAGTGTATTAGTACTGAGAGGAAAAAAATGTTTGTAGATGTTTTTCCATCCTACTCAAAGGTTGGGCAGTCCACAGCCAACTATCCCTTGCATCTTGGTGGGGAGATGAAGCCATGCAGAGCAGTCGCAGAAGGCAAGTGGCAGCTAGGAAGGAGGGATCAGTCCTGAGCATTTTGTTGGTTTGTTTGTTATCCTTCCTGCTACACCAATCACATCTTTCTTCTCAGACTCTTACCATCCCTACACCGTGTTTTCTTTTTCTATCCAACTGTGAAGCTGACACACACAAAAGCATGCAGGCTTCTTGCTTAGTTTTTCTTTTTTTTTCCCTAAAGAAGTGACACGGAAGTATGAATAAACAGCGTATGAAAATGTTTGCCACTACATAAGCGGTTAATCAGCCTGACAGCAATCCGAGCAGCTGCTGGGTCTCCCTGTACACGAGACCGAGTCTCATGCCTCAGGCCACTTGTGGCACAAGTAGGCACTGAGCCCAGATCCCACTCCCAAGACCGAGGCTTGGTCCTTTTGCAGCCCTTGCAGGAAGTCAGAGGGAAACCTCTCTCAAATCTCAACTGTTTTTGCTGGGGATGGTGTTCCTGTGGCATAACAGTATTTAGTGAAGATTTGGGCTTCAGATACGACGCTCCAAGGAACAGCATCATGTTTTGCAAGAGCATAGTTTCAGTGCCTAAGGCTTCAAGTGTATTGGGGTGGCCATCAAGCACTATTAACATACGTGTTCTGCAGCCCTGGAGAGGAGGGTCCAACCAAAGGTTCATGGGTTCAGACAGGATGCACAGCTTTGTCAGGCAAATAAAACACAGTCAACAGGATGTGGGGAGGGCTCCAACCTGAGGGTAAAGGCTACCAGAAGGTCATGGTGAAAGGAAAGCTGCTTCTTCTGCACATGGAATACAGATTACCTCATTCCAAACAGGCTCCACATAAGCTTCTTGCTTCAAAATCATAGACAAAAAAGTAAAGCCAAAGTTCAGAAAGCAGTATGTGTTAAGGTAAAAACAGTATATTCTGAGGTCATCTGATAAGCAAGCGGATTTGCAGCATGGCCGAGAAACGGCCTAGACTTTGTTGAGAGCAGCCATGATCACACTTCTGCAAAGCGTAGGGCTGCACAGTGAGTATCAGCACCCATTTCTGCATCTGCATCTATCTCATGCGTGCGTAGTATGGGGCATCTTTCTGGCAAATAGCCTGGTCCAATGGAACAGACGTGAGAAATACCTCCTTGCTCTGAAAACCAGGTGGACAGAATCCAAGTAAACCAAACCCAACATGAACCTAGCCATGGCGGTTAAGTCAGCTGCCTTCTTTCTAAAATATTTCTTCTGCAGATGTTCCTGAAAGGTCCCTGAGTTACGGTGTTGGGCCTCTTTCTTAAGCGCTTGCAAGCACTGAGTATGTGGAAACTTGACATCAGCCACAGGATCCTTCCAAAACATTGGGCCCAGAACTGCTACTGACTCCGGAGAGTTACTGCTTCATAGGAACAGTATCTGCTGCACCCCAAAACGCAAAAGCTGCCCTACATCAGCTGGTGGTGCTTGACCAGGAGCGGCAGGTTGCCTGTTGAGTGGATAATGATAGCGCCGTGGCCCATGCCAGCTCCTAGTGCTGTTGTTTAACATTGCTTTGGATTTTCAAGTAGCTTCTTCACTCTGACAAGGACTGAATCTGCAGAACTGATCATCTGTAAAGCCAAGCGCCCCTGCTGGCACAGGGTAGCAAGGCACTGAGGCACTGCAGAAAATCTGCACTGTTGTGTTTGCTCTCCCTCGTGCTCCTTTTCACTGAAGCTTTTCTCTTTCAGCAATTTTAAGACTAGAGAAGTCTGTAGAAGACTACAGCAGAATTG
Source organism: Crypturellus tataupa (assembly GCA_034781795.1). Classification (NCBI taxonomy): domain Eukaryota; kingdom Metazoa; phylum Chordata; class Aves; order Tinamiformes; family Tinamidae; genus Crypturellus; species Crypturellus tataupa. The sequence goes on along the minus strand of JAWLRI010000928.1, from coordinate 909,726 downwards.
TGCAGAAAAAGTATTGGCTTTGCATCTTACAGTGCTGGGACATGAACAAGTTCGGCTCTTTGCCTAACACGAGGTAATGCTACAGCACAGCTGGAGCCACCACCCAGGGCTGTGCACGGCCTCTCCTCCTTACAGGGCGCACTGCAGGCAGCAGAGACCCCACAGTCCCTTGGCCAGTTGCAGCCTCTTTCTTTGCACAGAGTCTTCCCCAAATTACTCAGCACTGCTGCTCTCAAGCTTGCAACAGGCCTCTGTCTTTATCTTTTATTTTGCAGGTAGGTTGTTGCTGTCCCACAAGGTGTATGGCACACGTTCTCACTGCACATATGTCCTGGTGTGGAAACAGTCACACTGCCAAATCCTCTAAATATTGTAAAATTCCGAGACTCAGTCCAAGTCTTAAAATAGAACATGTCTGAGCAAACTTCCTGGGGTTTTAAAACAGCTTTCTTGTGCGTGTGTTGGTGTATGAATGGAATCGTGGATTTCTGAAGTGTCAAGGGGGCGAATGTGTATGTACCCAAATGAGAATATTATGAATGAGTCTCTTCAGAGAAGAACACTGATGAAAAGGACACTGTTAGCAAAAGCGACCACAGAAGTATGAGCAAATACTCGAAAGGAAGAACACCCAGGGGGAGTGGGTTCCCACTTTCGAGTGAACTCCATTATTTTCTTTTGAGAAGTCATGCTAAATAGGAAAGAGTTTCCACTTTTAGAAAAAAATGAAGTAGTGTCTGTCCTCTGTGAAGGTTCTGGGTGTGAAAATGAATGCCAGTGAAATGTACTTTTAGGACAGCAGGACAAGTAGGACTCCCTTATGGGGCCAATAAGCTAACAAAACGAGCCCTGATCTGTTTTCTGCATTTACATTGCTCCATCAGCATTGTATTTAAATGTCTCATGATTTTTAATCTATTCACCATTACAGCATCCTTAGCACACATGGCTGTGCTAGTCTGCACATTTGAAAGACGAAGAAATGAAGCATAAAGAAGGTAAGCGATTTGCCCAAGATTCTCTAAAAAACTGTGTCCTGTGTTTCAGGTTATTGTCCTCTCATTCTGATCTTTTGCTCTTAGTCCCTACCTCTACAACATGAACAGATGGTGGGTTGGTGTAAAGGGGTCCTCTGTAGCAATGCAGCTCCCCTCTTTCCTCACCCTGGAACCTTCTGTCACCTTCAGATTTTGGTTTCTTGCAGCCATTGTGGTTTTTGCTTATGTGGATTCTGGAGGTCTCTCAGCTCAGCCCAAGATCTTTCCTATTTTCTTTGATCAAGTACTTCACTTCCATCTGCAACCAGGCAAAATATGGGAGACTTGCACAAAAACAGAAAATGAAGCAGGAAAAATAACCAGACCTTTCTAAAGCCTATCCAAAGTATCAAGAACAAAACAGAAGAAATTACTGTGTTATTTAAACTAACCAAGCTTTGTTCGTCCCAGCTAGGGTCTGTTCTCCATCAAGTCGGATTCCAAATTACTCCTGATAAAGGATTGTGAAGACAGGCCAGAGTGAAACATACCTAGCTTTGAATTAACCTTCACGCTAATCTCTGCTCTTGCTGCAGTGATCCTGCAGACTACCGAGTCATTTTTTAAAGGTACCATGTGTCCTGGGCTTCCCCCTGTTCCTTGAGCACTCTTTGTGCCACCAGTTCTCTTAGGGACACCGCTGGCTACTACAAAACACAGACGTGACAGTTTATATTTTGTCCCTTTTTGGTTGTTAGTTCAGTATCTTATACAAGGTTGATCCACTGCTTTCCATCACACCATACACAGGCTTGAGGCAGCCTGTTCGTGCTCCATGAGAGCTGTGAGAAACAGACAGGTGACCAACCCAGTGCCACGGCCATTTGCATGAGGCAGTGGAAGAGGTAAACATAAGATATTCTGAACAGCACTGTATTACCTGGGACACTATAAAGAGAGAGTGAAGCCTTCTTACTAATACTTACTAATGTTTACATACCATGTAAGTATTATTATCATCAAAAATCCCAACTTCCTTTTTTTGAACATACTGTCTAAACAGGAAAAAGCTAACCTTCCTGTTTGGAGAATTGTTAGTTTCAGGGGGAATATATTTTTCTCTCTTACTTGCAGTTTTCAAAGATTTTGTTTTTAATACAAATAGAAAAGACAAACGATGGGCTATCTAAAAGGAAGGAAAACCATGTCTGAAACAAACAGTGTCTGCTATGAATAGATAGTCTTTGCACTGTGAAATAACTCATGTCATACCTATATTGATTTCTGCATACTGAAAAGGAAACGTAGACTTATTTTTGGCAAGCAGTATGCTATAGGTATGCAGTACAAAAAGCAAAGGTGAGATAACAGCGGAAGACAAACCTCCTGTCACTCTCTTTGCAAGCAGCAGAACCTCAAGACTCTGTGTTTTAGCAGACATGGTGGTGATGGGTTTCTGGCTGGGTTTGATGATCTTGAAGATCTTTTCCAACCATAATGATTCAATGAGTCTACGATTCTCTTCTCATGGAGTTAAAGTCCCCTTTCTATGGCAAGATACTTAGCTATATGTACTCTTCCTAACCTTGGTGATCTTGGTGATCCAAAGACTTGGATGTGCTACTTCTCAACTTGCAGTGCCACACTTATGTATTACTCTTTGTCTGGAAGGGTGAAGTATTTTGCCAGGTGAGTTCTGCATCGTGATTTAACTGGGCTGCTGGTATTCACAGTTACAGCAAGAAAAGAATATGTTAAAGCCATTGTAAAGTAATCAGCACCACATGAAATGGAAAAGGTGGGATACAGTAATTTGAATTCCAGATGCCCTCTGGCAGTGAGAGGTAGGACAGCTGTCATGCTGAACAAGACCCAGAAGTTAGCAAATAGGCTGAGTTAATGATGTGACACACATACACACACAAAAGCAATGTCATTCTGAGCAACATACACAGGAGCATCCCACTCCAGACACAGAACTGTCTGTGCTCTCCACAGACGGTAGCACCAGCACTATCAAGCTGGGCACAGTAATGAGTATCAAGCGTAAATTAACAACAAAGGTCCTGGTGGTAGATCTACTAGCACCGCGAACAGTCTCTAAGAGGAGGGACTAGCAAAACTGGGGACATCCCACTGGGGACAGTGGGAATGGACTGCACAACACATCAATGCTGCCGCATCCAGCTGGCAGCTCTTTTGGAGGGTCGCATAGCTGAGAGTAAATGTAAGAGTCTGGTACGTTGACTTCTGTTGTTCCCCTTCGCAGGAATATGTCTGGAGACCCTGGGTTGGGGTTCTGCGCGCCTTCATTTCCGCAGGCAGGAGTCTGTGTAACCTGCGGGCTCCGGCCAGGCTTGCTGGCTGTGATGGTTGCACAGCACTGCCTGCTTTAACCAGGCAACATTCATAAAATATGATGCAATGGTGGGAGCGGGCGCTGACCATTAAATATCACAGCTGATACCCTGTGGCAGTGAGTCGCTGTCCTCTGAACAGTCCCTGTGCTGCTACTGCAAATAAATTCACCAGCTTCCACCTTAATAGCTTACTTTAGAGCCGGTGTCACACTTCACACCCTATTCTGGATGCTCTCCAACAAGTTAATGTCTTTCACTGAGCAAGGTGAGTAAAAATGATGAGAGTATCCTTAACTAAAGAGCCATAAAATTCTAATAGAGCAGTAATGTTCCCAGTGAGCCTAAAGGGAATCTGATCAATAGCCATGAGGCAGAGGCTCGATTTATGGCTTTAATTCATGGGGCATAGTCGTTCTCCATTTTTGTACGGGGCACTTTTGTGGTTTCTGCTGAGCAGAGCAGTACGAGGGCTGCAAGCCCTTTCTCGACAATTCCCCCTGGATTTGTCATTTAAGAAGCAGTGACTCCATAGAAGTGCTGATCAGGGTCCTAAGACCTACTTGAAGAGAATTTTTTATTGTTTAGGACAGACTGTACCAACTGTATTTGCTCTGGGAGTCTAAAGCTTGGAGTGGTTTCACAGTGAGTGAAAAAAGAAAGCTATTTCAGATCCTATTAAAACTTCCCATTGAAGGTACTCACATGCCTATGAACCACTCCACAAATGGGAATGATCCAGTAGCATCCTCTCCAAAAATCCCTTCCTGCTTTTGCCCACCCTTTATGGTAGAATTTGCAAGGGGCCAGATGGGAGCTACTTCTAATGGCTTTAAGCTGCTCTGCGGTACAAGGAAGTTTTCCCACTTTTGATCTCCTTAAGCTTCCAAAGTGGTATGTAAAGACTGATGCAGAGGATGAAATTTCATCCAACCGCTTTTACCTTCTTGGGAAATTCTTATTAAAGTCGTCATATAAAAAGGTCAGAACTTTCCAAAGACTGAGGTAAATCCAAGTTTTATGTTAGCCCTCTCCTACTTAGCAGGATAAGCATGAATTAGACAGAAATAACGGAAATATTTTAAATTAAGTGCCAAAGGCTTTGCAGAGCCATTTGAGTAATTTCTGCATCTCCTTGTTCAATAGTTCCTACATACATAGATTAGCTGAGGAGAGTTTTAAATATCTGAAGTGATAGGAGTGTGCTATAAATACAGAGAAAGGTCCTAACCGGTGAGCGTTCTCAGTCAACACTTGCCCAAATATGTTTGGACTGTGAGGCTCATTCCAAGGCAATTTCTCAGGTGCATTTAAAAAACCAATCCGCTCTCTTACAGCACGTACAGCTCCATCAGTGCTGACAGCCGAACCCTGCGGGAGCTGGTGGCTGGACAGCCTCGCTCCCGCTGGTTCCCAGCGCTGCAGTGTGAATCTCGCCGGTTGTGTGCGCTCCGCCTCAGAACGCACTCTGGGCCACTGCCCTCTGCTTTGAAGTCCAGGGCGTGTGAGATGTGCTTTGATCAGCGCTCTGAGAGC
>JAWLRI010000928.1:741739-904756 GCA_034781795.1 Crypturellus tataupa | reverse complement strand
TTGCTAACACGAGGTCCAGTAGCCCACCTCTCCTCGTTGGCTCCTCAACAACCTGTATCAAGAAGTTATCGTCGACAGCACCTTTCAGTACTATTTTCATGGCACTAAAGGGAGAAGGGGTAACATAGTCCCACGTTTCAGTGAAGGGGAACACACACGAACATGCCTGTTGCAGACACCTAATATTCTGGGAGAGCCCTCTTGTGCTTGCACTGACTGAAGCAAAAAGAAACCCGATCTTGCAGACCAGCAGCACAACTACCGTGCAGCACAACCCGAAGCTCCCTCAGGAATAGATACCTTCTTTTTTAATCTTGTCGTTTATGTTGTTGATGTAAATCGTGTGGTTGGGCCTGATGTCCATCTTCCTCGGGCCTCGCCGCCGGCCTAGGAGCAGAGCACACGTTACAGCGGGCGCGCGCGGGGGAGGAGGCGCCGCCGGCCCCGGGGCGCCCCGAAAGCCGCGGGCTGCCGCCAGCGAGGCGGCTCCCGCTCCCCCCGGACACCCGGGGCCGCCACCCGCACCCACCTCGTCCCGCCGCGATGGACGCCGAGCCGCACCGCCGCCTCCCGCGCAGCGGAAACGACGCACCGATGGCGCGTGCGCACTAGCGGGCGCGGGCAGGGGGGAAGAGGGAGGGGCGGGCCCTCGGGCTGAGGCGAGGGCGGGCGGCCGGTGCTCGTGTGAAAAACAACAGAACAAACGGTAAAAACCGCCTTTCTGGACCAGGGGGTCCGACCGGGAGAGGTTTTCTGCCCCCTCAGGTTAGAACTGAGCCTGTTACCCGCGTTGAAGCCGAAGCCAAAGCCAAGCTGGACAAAGGGACCCTGCTCGCTGGTGAGGAGGTGCAGCCTGTATTTAAGGCAGAAAGCGCTCTCCACCCATGCAAAGTGAGTGTGGGAGAGTAATCGCCGCGGCTCCGGAGTAGCACTTTATTTATTTATTATTTCCATTTATTTATTATTTCCATTCTGTGCTTATCTGGCTCTCAAAACATGTCTGTCCCTGTTGATGTGCTGGTTTTCCAAACGCAGTCAGGTAAAAGGGAAAACGCACCATAAAACTGCCAGGGAAGTGGCTCGGTTTAAATGACAAAGATGAGCCAACTGCGTGTGAATCATTTGTTCTGTGGCCGTTTCCACCTTCACAGTAGAGCTAATAAGGAATTCATGCACAATGCAATTATTTTTTACATACCATTTAGCAACTATTAAACAAAAGCATTATTGCCAGATTTCAAACCGCTTAAGAGTAGAAATTGCTATAAAAGTCCTAATATATTGTTTTCTACTGAGTTGATTACATTATTAGTTTAGGACTCAATAAATTTCTCTGACAACCCTCACTCAGAGATATTTCTACATGTCTTACAGCAGCCCCTCTATCTTCGTCGTGACAGTACAATTAAAAACTTTCATGAAAATAAACCAAACTCTGTATCTCAGCCACAATTAACCTCAATGGAATACTCTATACACCTCAGATGGAGAATAGATAATGTTTTATAGATGGTTTTCTTCTAATTGCTTCTCACATTTGGGCATGTGGGATGGAAACCCAACCCCTTGAAGGTCTAGAACCGGTTCCCATACTGCAGGTAAAGGACGAGGCAGACTGCAAGTCAGCAAAGCACCCTCAGCCCCGGCCCTGCTCCCCTGCTTAACTGGTTTAGTGATGTATTTCATTATTTTTTTTGACCAATTTTCAGCTCTGAAGAGTTTGGGTAGAGTAATGAGCAAAGTTAACTACGATTTTTGCCTTTTTTGTCAGTTGACGCAAGATCCAGCAGCACTTGGAGAATGAAGAGAAGCAGTGATTTGAAAATGCCTGTGGACAAATATTCATTAACTAACATTTGTTTTTAGCTTGGAGATTGAAAAGGCAATGTATCTGAGCATTTCATTTCGTGAAGATCCTTTCCAAATCCCTGCACGAACAGTAGGTCAGGATAAATAAACAGCAGAGATTCTGAGGTTGCAGCCTTTGGATTTTTGGAATAATTTTACGGGCAGAATGCCTTGATATCTATGAATGAGTGTTCATGCAGCCTTTTTTCAGAAGTAATTTTATGTTTTGAAGGACTGACCTGGTTGCATGTCAAAAAGAAACTCTTGGGGGAAAAACAATCCTTAAGATGGTTCTTGTTTGAACTGCAAGTTATATGTTTGGACAGGTCCACAGTAAAACTTTTTCCTTTGTAGTGAGACAGGAATATTAGAGAGAGTTGTCCGTTTGGCTATTTATGATAGTAGCCCATAGAGCTTATACATAAGTGACAAAGTTTGAAACCCCATCGTTGTCATTGAATCAGCTAAGGAAATCTGATTATCTGCAAGCAAAAAAAAACACCACCACCACCACCAGCAAAACCCCTGATCTACAATGACTGATCTTTAAATTAAGGCCCATATAGTTCCTTTCTCTGAACAGCTTAAAGAAAGCAAAAACCAAAAATCCTAGTCAACCTGATACCCAAAGGAGGAATTCAAGGCATTCAGAAATTCTCACGCTTGCTCAGGGTCACTGCACTGCTGATTTATTATTCCAGAATTTGAATGAAAATAAAGCAAAATGCTGCATCTTTCATGCCTTTCAGATAGGATTTCACAATCCATTCACTAGGAGGGATATTCAATCCTCAGGTATGATCTTTTTCTGCTCCTTGAGAGAGGTTGTCAGACTCCATTGGAGAATCAAAAGGAGAGAGGACCCAGCTCTGCAGCGGAGCCACTGCCCTGCCCCTTTCCTGCCTTTTGCTCAAGGATAAGGAAACCCAGCGTTTTGTTTTTATTGCTGGCGTTATGAAAACAGTAATAAAAGTCAGATCTTTTTATTAAAAAAAAAAAAAAAAACTTAAAACATTCTTTCTCTAAATTAAATCAAATCCTCTGAACTAAACCACAGTAACCAAAAGCTGTGTTTTGAGAAAATTGCACTCCTAGTTTGCTAGCATCATCAGTCCTTTCAACTATGATACTTTTTACGGTTGTTTTCTTACTGTGTTAAGATTCTGGAATTATTAAAGTTACTCTGTTTTAGCAGTATAGAAATATTTTCATTTGACTTGGGGAGGGAAGGGAGGAAAATCACATGCTGGAAATAAGCATACTTGTGAATACTTTCATGGTGATATGGGTGATTTTGTCTTCAGTAGTTTGGTTCCACCTCTTGATTGCTCTATTCTGCAGTGTGAAGGAGCAGGATAATATAACACCATGCTAAACATTGGAAAATGGAGAAGGATAGTGAACGAAGCAACTTACCCTAGCAAGCAAAGCGTGTTTGTCAGTGCTGTCATAAGCACTTGCAGTTTCTGTCCTTTGAAGTCAGTATGCATAAAACGTCGCGTTTAAAACAGAAATGGTCCCTCAAAAGCTGAGCAACTTGATACACGGAAGGGATATATGGAAGGTGCAAAAAAGAAGGTATCATGTCCTATAAATCAGTGGTTGCTGAGTAGTCGGACTGACCACAGTCCACTGGTGTAACTTGCAGGAAGCAGCTGAAGAGGCAGCAGTGATTCACAGATTATTGTTCAAAGGCTCAAAGGCTGTTACCTGCTCTGAGAAAACTAACAAAGAAAGTGAATGGAGAGCATGATGGCAAAAGAAATCTGGTATTGAAAAGTGCATGACAAGACTTGGAAAAGAATCATTTGAACCACAAATAGTGGAGTCCTACATCAGCTGTAACCACGTGGGTAGAAGTCCTAGATGACTCCATTGGAGACCAATAAAACATCTGGCGACAGTGAAGAAGTCAAACAAAAGTTGTAAAACCTACTGCAAGGGGTTTCTTTTTAATAAGACTGTTACATAATTACTAAAAAGATTCTTGAATGTGTTCGTGGTTGATTAAAAAAACCACATACACAGTCTTCTGCTGTTTATACTTGCTCTTTTTTATACAAATACAGAACCTGCTAGACCTTTCATGTAAACTATAAATTTGTCGAGGGACCCTCACGAAACATCAGAACCAATTATTTATTAATAGTGTTTCAGAGTGGAAAGATTCTGTCATATGAGTGTTACTGCTTATCTCTTCTCTTGGCTAAATCACATTTCCCTCTCCCCATGTCTCCCTCTCCCCTTCTTTTGACAGACTTCTAGTTTATGATAACAGAAAGCAGACAATTGCATTGTTTAAAAAAATCTAATTACTGTGATTAAATGAACTAGAATTAAATTGTAGATACTTGAAGTTTGTAGTTATTAGTTATATCTAACATAAGCTATGAGATAAATACTTTTCATCTTCATGTTTTATCAACCATGCTGAAAATCAATAGAACTTGGATGCAGAATCTCTACACAGTCACATAGAGAGCTTGTTCAGCAGCATCCGTTCAAATACATTAATTAGTTACTGTTTCTCAACTTGTTTCTTCAATTTTAATGCTCAACAGGTGATGGCAACTACCACTTCTATAGTAATACCAAAAAAGGTCTCAGATAGCATCAGGGCTTCTTGAAGGCAGGAACAGACAAAGGAAAAAAAAAGGAAAAAAAAAGAAAAAACCACAACAAATAAAGAATCTGTGCCCCAGATAACTTATAAAACCTTGCATGAAATCTTCACTCAATTTCCTCTATGGTCATACTCTTTTTTTGCCCTGGGACAGCCTTCTCTTAGCAGTCTTTTCTCTCTCAGACCAATTACTATCAATTAACAGTTATCTGGGCCTTGTGTCTTTTGTGTTATACCACTAATTACACCTCCTTAGGCAAAAGGTCATCAAAATTTGCAAGAATACTGAACACTGCCCTCTGCTCATGTAGGAATTATCTGTTCAGCTATGTTTACAGTTACAATAGTTCCGAATCATCTCTAGTATTTCAGGTGTGCTAGTTTTGCTGAACAAGATGAAATGTGGGTAGTGATTTTAATTTCATAGTGGTGGTTCCAAATTGCTTCTGGATGCTAGGGGTTTCCCTCTATTTTTATCGATTGATGGCAATGCCACATGTCCACATTGTAACATGGTGTTGAGATGAGCAGCACACAGGTTTGATTTATTGTAAATCAAGACTTATCTGGTTAATTATATAAAATTGTCTGCTTGACTCATACCCTTTTTTAAATGTGCCTTTTCATCCTCCTCATCATTTGTCATATTTCCAATGCAACCTCTTTTTCCTGTATCTCACAACTGGCCATGGAAAACTTCCTCCCCATGTTGATGGGTAATAGTTTTGGCTACAGCTCTTGTGGCAGATCCTGGGTACATTTTTTCACAGCACGGTAGGGACTTCCCAGCTGTAAAGTCAGGATGAGAAGTGGTTTTGTGCTCTGAGTAATGTATGGAAGAGGAATGCAGGGCACAAGAGGGCATGAAGCTCTGCTGGGAGCAACAGCCCTAGGACACCAGGGAGAGGCAGAGGACAGAGAGGCTTCACCAGTGGGACACAGTCCCACAGGACCTGAGCAAGGAAATCTGATCCAGCAGCGGGAATCACGGTTAACCACCATGCAGTCGTCACCAGACTAACCAGGAATGAGAAGGCAGATCCGAGGGGCTGGCTCAAGAAAGAAGCTACAGGAATCCGAGAACTTCTTTCTGGGATCTTATTGGCAGGATGTGCCAAGGGCCCTGACACTGACAAGCTGAAGAGCTAGTGATAGTGCAGGCAGAAGCTGCTTTTAAAGAGGCGTGCTGGGAAGATTATCTCTTGAGTGTGGAGCATCTGGAAAACCAGGGGTGATGTCTGCAACTACATGGATAAACCTTCACAAGCAGATGATGGGAACCTCAGCTGGCTTTAAATAGCATCCCCGAGCTGGAAGCCAACACAGTGAGTAGCAATGGGCGTCCTCATGAGACAAGGGAGCCTTAGCAGCTGATGGCGTCACTGTGAAGCCCCTCTCCAAAAGGGGAGGGATTATAGTGTGTCCTGGATGGATGGGTAAATTCCTGCTTGAAAGTATAAGAGCCTGACAGCAAGAGATGGGTTTACCCATAAGAAAGTCCTCATGAACAGAGAGTTGGTTGCACCGACTTTACCCAAAGAATTGTATCATGGAGTAGATCTCTGTGTTAACTTTCTAAAACGTTCCCTTCCAGCTATGATTTATACCATCCTGCATCCAGGAGCGTGAAAATAAATCTCAGCTCCAAGAGATAAGCTCTTACCTCTGAATGAGTGAATGTCCCACCTCCAAACAGTGAGATGAAAGTAGAATCATTGCAGGAGGGTCCTGCTCCTTCCCGTTCTTCCCATCTTCATTGCAAAGACTTTGATTCAAATTAGAGACTCCAAAATTGCAGCTAGCCGTGAGAGGAGGGAAAAAGGTCATATATTTCAGTTTGAAAACAACAAATGTGTATTGGAAAACCTTGGAAGAGCTGCTCTTTTTCCATTTGTTCCCTGTTGCATCCCTTACCTGCTTGGACTTCGACAACTTTGCTCCTCAGGGGAGCAATCTTCCCTCACTGTGCATATACCACAGTGTAAAATATGACAACATCTCCACCTAATTGTCTGGCTTTAGTTCTAAGAAAGCTCAAGAGCAATGTAGGAGAGAACATAACATCTTAATGACTCAGTTCTTTGTCTTTTAGGCTTGATATTAATGAGACACTATCTCTGTTTAAAAAGGCAGTGCTAACTATTATCCTTTCTAAAAGAAAGGTCAGTGATATATCCAGTACTAGATTAGTCACACACGTCCATGCTGTATACTGAAAAAATAAACAATAAACAAAAACAAAACCACACATTAAATTACCCGACCAGTAAAGCCAGTTCTGCTGATAAAATCAGGCTTGTTCTACACAATATGAGCAGAAATGGGACTGTTATATTTTGGGTGAAATAATATGGTATGATTCTGAAAGTAAGTGCCTACAAAGAAAAAGAGAATTGATTTTTAGATAAAATCGCATTAGTAATGCTTTCCCTGTCTAGCAAAAAAGAATGATTTGTGTTGGAGTCTGATCTTCCAGGAGAAGATAACACTGATGCACTTATTCATTTCTGCGAGCTCCTAAGGAAATGTCTAGGGGCTGTATGAATAAGAAGTGTTCGCATTCATGAAAGTGCCTTGATGCTTTGTTACCAGGAAACCCTAATGAAAGCAGAGCAGTGCCAGCCTGGCAGTGCGGGTCTGGCGCTGACGCACTAATCTTGTGGTTTGCAGACACGAGATCTCTATCATTTGTAAATGTGCTGCCTGCGTAGGCGGGCAGAAATTGTGGAAGGTCATTTTGCTAATGGTTTTGCAGAAATGTAGAACATTAAAAAACCCTAAGCCAACAACAGCATCACATTAGAGCTCTGGAGAAAAAGTCTTCTACCTCTTAGAAGGTGAGGTTGGAAGATATTATAGTTGGGTGTAAAGTTATTTATGCTGTTTGTTTTCAGATAAGGAGAGTGTAACTAAAGCGACTTCCTCCTGCAAGGATAAGGGACCATCAAACTCTCCTTAGTTAATAAGCAGAGAAATGCTCTTACTTTTACTGTTCAAGACAAAGAAAGATCCTGGTAAATCAAGAAAGGACTTTTCTAAACACACTTTCATGTGAGCAGAATTCAGACAAGGCCTTTGCTGAGCCACTGGAATGGGAAAGTAGTGCTGTTTAGGACGTAGCCTAAATCTGGGGGCTTTCATTTTTGTTTCTGTTGTGCAATATTCCCTGGTGTTCACTCAGTCGGAAAGATATATCAAATTCATGCTTATGCATTTGTAAAATGGTAGGGTTTTTAAAAATAATTTGTCCCATACAGGGTATTTTATGTAGTCCTGCTGACTTTCAAAGGATTTGCATCAGTTCCTAATAATGATAATGAAATCCTATAAAGTTTTATGATTATGCCTCTTGGGTTTTTACCACTCCTTTAGAATAATTTGTTTAAGTGTATGCACTAGGAATGTATTGAACTAATGTATTGAAGCAAAGACTTCAGAAAAAGTGAAGAATTCTAAGAATTCTAAAAATTATAAGGAGAATTTTTATTTTGTATAGCAGCAGCTATTTTTCACTCTCAGTGAAAACTAGGCTGGGATTTCCAAGGAGTGTGTATGTGTGTGTGTAAACCCTGTGAAACAGAGGGAAAAACATCAGCATCCTTTTCCTCTGCTGAAATCTCATATAGATTTCTGACTGGTCAGGGAGGCTGATCGTAATGAAAGTCTGAGGCTGCTTTTAGTCATTCTGTTCTTTAATGTTAAAAAAAAGTGATCTTTATGTGTTAAAACGACTCCTCTGTTGACACAATGTACTCAGATATATATGGCTGGGCTGCAGCAAGTTTGAAGATAAGGACTGATGCCTCACTAGCAGTGTAATGAGTAGCTTTAATATGAACAGTGCCAGGAAAAGCTCCCCCTTCTCTTGACATCTGGCCTGCCTTTGCTTGCCTTTAGCTGCAATCATTTCTAAAGCAGCAAAGCCTGGATTTTGCTCTTAATTATTCATATAATAGATAACACTTCTTAAGAAATATTTAAATTCCTAGTAATACTTACACGTTTCTGTGCAAGATGGTAACCCACAGTTCCAGAGGGCTGCAGTAAAGGGTTGCTTGTGGGCAGCGTGCGGAGAAGCTCTTTGTACTAACTCTTGAGGAATTAGGTCCTGTGATACAGGTGGGATTTATTTTTCTTTTTTAGCAGCCTTAGGAAGCTCTGCTGATAGCAATCATCACCAAAGAAGATTTTTCAAAAGAAAAAGAGTGCACTAACCTCTGGTAAATATATCTCTCTCGAGAAGCAAAAATGATCGTGTGAGGGGTTCTAAAGGACTGGTAAATGTGCCTGTCGTTTTGACCTTTCCATCCAAACAGGGCATGAAAACAGAGAGGATAAAGAGGCAGAGCTGGTTCAGCAGATGGGAGCTTCAAAAAGAGACACAAAACAAACAGAACTAAGCAAAACAGAAACCTAAAACGTTGTATTTGCCTTTGCATTAGAGGCCTAATCTGAAGAGATGTTGTTTTAAAGAGAGAAGGGAGATGGTTTCCTGGAAAACCTGACCCTGGCACAGAGTAAGAATACATATATCTTCTTTCTAGTGACAAGGGTTTTCTCATCGTATCTCCCTATTTCCTTACTTGTAGGAGAATGGCTTTCCTCAGCGAGGGGATCTCTGACCTTGCATTGACCTTATGGTGGGTAGAAGCTCCTGGTGGAACAAGCGAGCAAACCTCGAGCCTTAGTCCAATCGACAGATTTTGGGACTCTTGTTAGTTGACAGCTCATTGAGGGCTCCATTACAAATGTAATGGCTGGCAATTGTGATCCATATAGAGTTCATAGGAGCTTTCATGGTCCAGGGCTTCCCTGATGTCTTCTTTTAGGCTCCTAAGAAGCCTCACTTTTGGTGAGGCTTGGACTTCTGGCTTGGCTGCATGGATACTGCAGGCATTTTACATAGCAGTGTAAATTGTTATCACCAATAACAATATTTCTATAGCCATGGCAAGCCAAGGAGCAGAGACACATATTCTTAAAAGCAAAGCTTAGCATCTGAACATATATATGCAATGCTGTCCTGTGTAAATCTCTTTTATTTGCCATCGTCATTACAGCAGCACTGGTGCTTCTCACATCCAGCACAAATGCTATCAGAGCTTTTTTAATACAAGGTGCTGGGAAGACTGTATTAGTGCTTTATGTCTGAATACATATAGGGCATGAAGTGGTGTTGCTTTAAATGTTTGTAGTGCTGGTTATATGCCATTATCAAACATAGGCAACAATATAAATTGAAATACTGAGAAAAAAGTATTTGTATCTCAGTTTTGTCTTCTATTTTGAATTTTAGTCAAGAGTGGGCTTGGTTCGCAATTTAATAATGACCTTTTAAAGAAATCATTAAAGCAGATCAGAAATGATTTTTGCACTTTTTTTTGCTGGATCGGTACTTTAGCAGTAGAAATTCAGCTAGCTCTTCTGCAACAAATTCATGGAGAATTCTGGTCTGCGCCTTTGAAAATAGTCCTGATGATAAAGGACAAAGAGGCCTCATGTGCACAGAGATGATGTGGGTGGAATATATGCTAAACAAACAAACAAAAAACAAACAAAAAAGCAGGTTTATTTATATAATTTTACTGGTGCCAGTCTGCAACTCCAGAACTGCTGCCTGCTGTAGCTCTGTCAGACTTCAGCAGCGAAGAAGCAGCATTGGCTTCTTCCCATGGCATTTTTACGCCAAATGCACAATTAACATCTGCGGATGTTTCTAATAAGAGAAACATTGGCCACTAGAGGGAGAATGGGTTGTTTGCTCTGGAAATGCCTCCTCCTCCTTCAAGTTAATGACATCTTCTATGTGCAACTACTGACACATAAAACCTGTCCTTCATGTTCTGGCTTGCGTGGCCCTAATTTAATTTTATCTCATTGAAGACAGACAAAGAAGTAAGAATTACAAGCTGTAGTTTCATTAAAATACAGCATTTGATTTGATTCGGGTGTAAATTACAGCAAACATTGCCTAATACATAGCCCTGGACAAATATTATTACAAATTAATGTTGCAAGTAAAAAAAAATTCTTAATAATAAATCACCCTTTTCTGATTACTAAGGGTTATTTCTGAAAGGAATTAGGACTAGGTAAAGGGCAACTTAGGAGAAAAAATCTGACAGTGTTTAGCTTTTTGCTATAAAGACTTCTCCAAATAATACTTTTTTTTGCACACTGAATGAGGAAGAATCATGTAAATCCATCTGCTGGTGGCCGTCTGCTGGAGGCTGTGCTTTGGGCTCATTCCGCTGGAACATCCCAAAGGGGCGCGCGCTCCGGAGAGGCTGCTCTGCAGCTGAAGCAACACTCCCAGCTGCACCAGAGAGCGCAACAAACCAAACCTAGCCGCCTGTCTTTCAAAGGCGGCCAGCTCCTGCAGCCCTTGTTTCTTTTTCAGGCAAAAACGGCCTTTGAAGCCATCGGTAGTTTTGCAGGATGAAGTTTATTTTCTCTTGGTAAGAAAAGTTCAGTCAGTCCCGTAGCTCCCCAGGAGAACAGAGGCAGTGGCAGGGATGGCTGTAGGCAGGGGGCTTCTTGTGCTGCTGCTCTCCCGACGGGCTGCATCCTCCCTGTCCACCCTACGTGCATACACAATCGGTGTTCCTTGGCCCATTGTTCCGTTTGCTCCGATGGTTCCCATATGTTCCTCTCTTCAGAGAAAGACCATCTGCCCTCTGCAGCCCCAGGTAGCAAGCTGTCATCACACACTTCCCTCTATTTGCTATTTATATTTTGGCCTTTTTCTTTTACCCCTTGAAAGACTCAGCAGGACTCATATGCTGTCATGCTGGGCAGCAGACTTGGCACGTTCCTATCTTTACTAGAAAGAGGGCTATGTTTATTTTCATGGGAAAGTACCAGTAAAAAGGTTTTCCGTAGTGACTAAATATTTAATTCCAATTGAATGAAGCCTGTATATCCTTTCAAAATGTGTATGTCCTCTTTCAAGTATCTCCTAAAATAGTTTTCTTCTGAATATTACCATATTCAGCAGTTCAGACCTTTCCCTGTGATTTTTCCAGAGAACATTATTCCAAAAATTTGAATTACATTTCTGTCTTTTTTTATCCTTGTAGATATTAATATAAATTTTGTTGAAGTCTGTACAAAATTTCTCAATAATTTCAGTGCTTTATCTTGGACTTTGCATCAATTTACATTTTCTAAGGTCCTTGTTCTTTTCTAAGCTTGACTGTAAGAAGAATTTTCATTTCCTTTGGAATTACTCCAGTTGAAGGTCAGGGACCAACTCTTTGACGGTAACGTACATCCAACTGTAATTTTTGGGTGCATGACTTACCTGTGTCCTACCTTAAGCTGACATTCATTATCAGTTACCCTAAACCATGATATAGAATTGCTCACTAATTCCCACACTGAACCTTTCTGGGGAAAGAAAAAGGGACTTTATGCTGGGAGAAAGAATAAAAATAATGGAAATGCAGAACAAACGTTTACTTTTCTTGTATGACATCAACCATGCCTTCATGATTTCCACGAATGCTCTGTACGTTCTGAGTTCTTTCCTATGGCCTTGACCAGCAACCTGAGTATCTCAAGGCTGATATCTGAAGAACATCTTCCAACCTTAAACCTAGATCTCCATGGCAGGAACCATAGCTGAGTTCTTGCATTTAACATGCCAAAGAGATGCCCTTCACAGGATTTATCTCCTCCTGATGAGATTGTCAGCATCGTAATCTCTTTTGTTCCTCTGAATACGCAGAGAAGTAGCTGCGTCTGTGCTGCTACTAAACCTCGTGATCCTTCCAGCACTGTATTTTTTTAGGTGCAGGGTCGTTTTCGATGTGAAATGGCAACAGACAAAATCTTACGTCTCATTAAATGCTCGTGAAGAAGCTCAGTGCAGCCTGATCTTTTCCCTGTCTTTAATGTCAATTCTGGAGAAGAAAGCAATGAAAGCTACCCCAGAATGAGGAGTAAGGTGGAGTGTGCTGCCTGTTCAGTGTGTGCTGGACATCTGCTAAAAGCTCTGCCATTCAACCAGGCTGCAATAGTTCGAAAAAGCCTATATTAGATGGAAGTGCTATATGCAAGGGATCTCCTTGGCCTCCTGGATAAATTACTTAGTCGACATTCAGGAGAACTAGACCCTCATATACTCTTAGCCATTACTTAGCCATGTCTTGCTTGTTTCTCCTCTGAAATTAGAGTACTTCTCTGGTGGAGAAAACAACGGTGTAAAAAACCAACAGTTGTTGGTTTTTAACCCACATAAGAAAATACCTTAAATATATAGCTATTTTTAATCCAGAGCAGTGACTTTTTCTAATGCAACAAACTGCACACAGTTTACATGCTAATATATTACATAAATCCCAGAGTACTACCAGGAGAATATCTTAACATTGCATGAGGATAATGCATTAAAGGTTATTAGATCTATTTGCAAGTTGCTTACCTATTAAATTCTGTCATATTATCTGTTTGAAATAACAGATTGCTTCCATATTGAGTGAGTGATGCAACAAAAATACATCAAACGAGAGATCTCAGAGGCTGCCACCATGTGTGATTTGTAAATAATAAGAACTCAGTAAGGAAAAATTATCAGAACATCTCCCTGTTTTATTTAATAAAGAAACAACAAATTGCTATAATCTTGGGTGGTTGAGAAAAATAATGAATGGAACAATAGACAGTCTCATTTCTATTTCCAGCTGTGCAGAAATTAAATGTCAACTGTAACCACTTATTCTTCATCTCCACCTCTATGTACCATACTTGTACTTGTCAGGCTCCTTAACTGAAATTGAAACAAGAGAAGGGACAAAAACAACCTCATTTCTAAGAAGCCACTGTACATTTAAAATGTTGGAGCACATTCTGTAAAACTTAAAATTTCTTTATAATGAAAAAAGTGTCTGTAGAGTTCAAACTTCTCTTATTGTGTAAAAACATCTCCCCTCAATATTTTAAAACAAAATTAAATGGCTATTTTTTCATAGTGTAGAATTTGATGTGACAACCATGTTTCAAGGCAGAAGTTGATCTCATACAGATTATATATACAGACAGGTATAAGCAATACAGTTATTTCTCTGCTATTATCACAGAATCACAGGATCCCAGAATGGTTGAGGTTGGCAGGGACCTCTAGAGGTCATCTAGTCCACCCCCTGCTCCAGCAGGGACACCCAGAGCAGGGGCACCGAGTAACATCCAGGCAAGTTTGAAGATCTCCAGAGACTCCACAGCCTCTCTGGGCAGCCTGTGCCAGGGCTCTGGCACCCTCACAGCAAAGAAGTTCTTCCTCATGTGGAGGTGGAACTTCCTGTGTTTCAACTTGTACCTGTTACCCCTTGTCCTGTCACCGGCCACCATGGAGAAGAGCCTGGCCCCATCCTCCCTACATTCACCCCTCAGGTACTTGAACAAGTTGATCAGATCTCCCCTCAGCCTTCTCTTCTCCAAACTGAACAGGCCCAGCTTGCTTAGTCTTTCCTCATATGACAAACACTCCAGTCCCCTCATCATCGTTACCCAACAGCTCCTTGCCCATCCACGCAGGTCGCACGCTCGACTTCTTTCTTACAGGAATGCACCGATCCTGAGCTTGGACGAAGTGCTGTTTGAATATGAGCCAAATCTCCTGGACCCTTTGCCCTTCTAGGACCCTTGCCCAGGGGATTCTTCCAAGGAGTTCCCTGAAGAGATCAAAGTTAGCTCTCTTGAAGGCCAGGGTTGCAATCCTACTTTTTGTCCAGCTTCCTCCTCACAGGATTATGAATTCCAACATCTTGTTGGAATGCAGCCAAGACTGCTCCCAGTCTTCACTTTTCCCACTAGACTATCTCTGTTTGTTAGTATCAGGTCCAGCAGCGCCCTTTCTCCTATTATGTAACTTTTGTGATTATTAATTTACATATGAAGTGTGTTTAAAATACTCTGAGACTAAAGGGAGATGGAGGGTGCAGCTAAATGAAAAATAAACCATAAGAGAATGAATTAAGCAATTAGCAGTAGATCAAAGAAGTACAGAGTCAAAACAGTGTTTGTTTGCTTGTTTGCGTCAGTTCTAATTCAGCTATGACTGAAGTCTTTCTGGCTCAGTTTTGGATCAGATCTAAGAAAAGTTAAAAATTTCAAAATGATGTGTATTCAGTGGTTTGAATGGTTGCTTTATATAGGTTTGGTTAATTAGTCAGATAATCAAAGTTTATTTACCAATAATTTGTTCTGTTGTATTGTTCAGAAGACTATTTGATCTCGATACTTCACCTGGCAAGCAGAAGGAAGTGATCTCAGCCCTGGGAACCGGTGTTCAATCTTGGTTAAATGAGCCGAACAAAACATCCCTGTTGTTTCCACAAACCAGCTTATTGCCTTGGGGCCTGGTATGTTCCTAAACCTGCTACAGAAGAAGACCAACACACTGCGGTCTCTGCTGCAGCACCAACAGTAGCTGCAGGATCCAGCAGGATCTCACAAATCCTCTCCTAAACAGCACTATTCATTTTGTGCGTGCGGGAAAGTCAGCTGTGTACCTCACGTGCAGATGCTGTGGGCACAGGGAATCACGTCTGCCATCGCAATCCTGGCCCCGATGCTGCAAAGTGGCATCATGCAGGTGGCTGCAGACGTTCCTCTGTCCTGCCACAGCTTATCCAAGTCTGGGGGGCTTGACCAGTCCCTTGGGCCTTGGGCAAAGACCCGGGGAAGGCCCTCAATTGGCCTCTCCATCCCAATGTGAGAGCCAGGGACACTGGCTGGGGGGTTTCCTCATCCTGCTTGGGCTCTTGGTTCAGGGAGGCTTGCACAGGGTATCTACCCCATCTCCACTCCTTGTCTGATGGATGGGAGGACTGAGAACCCGCAAGAGAGAGAGAGAGAAAATGTCTCTGAGAGAGAGGCTCTGCATTGCCCAGCAAGAAGCTTGGAGACCCATTTGAGTTAAAAGGATGGAGAACAGGAGAAGGCGAAATTCTATGCCTTCATGAGCTCTTCACCTTCCTGCTGTGCTGTTCTTGCCAGGTAAACTGAGCTCCTGTGACCTCACTCCCGGTATTAGTCCACACTTCATGCAGCTGCTAAACCTTTGCGCCCTCCCTCATTACATGAATGAAGTTCTGGTTCTGCATAGTGGCATGGCAGTAAGGATGCCTTTCAGCTCAAATACCCATCTCTGTTTATCCTCCCACAAGGAATTCAACTTATTCCTACAAATGTGCCACCTTGCTCTGGAAGCAGACTGAGACAGCAGCTGCTCTATATTCACCCAGCTCCTTGATCCAGCCTCTAACCTTGTGTGGAATCCCTTCCCTCTGGAAAGGGATCCCCGTGGAGAGAAGGATGATACACACCAGCTATGACATCCAGGTGCCAGATGAGCTACTAATCTCTCTAAAGAAGCTTGCCAAGAAGAGGAGATATTGTTTTCACGGTCTGTTTTTATTATTATGATTATAGCTGTGAAGGTGAACGAGAGAGCTGGACACAAATGACAAAGGCATGTGGGAAAGAACCTGCTGACATGTGGCCTAAGCAATGGGCTGAAGGCAGTTCGCAAACCGCGGCAGGCACAGCGCTCACCCTGACATGTAGTTTGAATTAGCAGCAGAAGCAGCTGCTGCCAGGAGTATTAAATAGTGCTGTTACTTCAGCAACCGGTTGTGGTGTCCCCAGTACACCCAGCCAAGGGGGCACTGGCACTGGGAAGCACCAGCTACCATCCCAGCCACCCTAAATGAATTCCTTGGATCCTCAGTTGAGGGCGGCAGCCTCACAGCTGGACTGCCTGGCTGTCCACAGCATTTCCAAGTGCAGCGTCTCACTGAAAAAGCAAACGCAGGAATGAGCAAGGTGGGGAAATACCCAAACCCAGCACCCAGGGCAGCTCATTAAAACAGCACCCTTCCTAAGGAAAATTTCAAGCTGACAGCTTGATACTTATTTACTTGGAACTGCGTGCTGAGACCTGCTGGAAATTGTGTAATTCTCCTTGTTTAATAGGGATTCACGTAGCACTTGGTTTAATTCTTACTATTTCGTTTGAACGTTCCCCGAGGAGGACGCGCTGAGGCCCGGGCGCTGCTGCGGTGGCAGAGGAGCTGCCGTTGCCTCAGAAGGTCCCTCTGGGAGGCGCCCCGGGGAAAGGGGCAGCTCCGAGGCGCACACAGGGCACAGCACGTTCCTCGCTCGGCTATGGGCACTAAGTACCCACTGTTCACTGCGGCAGCTGCCAGCAAAGGGAGTGCGAAGTAGGTACAGGTTCCTTGCGCTAATGTACACCTGAAACTTGAGAAAGCTACTCGGGGAAACAAATGGTGTGCAGGGACTAAAAAGGCTGTGTTTACATCCCAGGGAAAATTGGGAATGAGCAATGCTGTTTACTCCTCATGATTCTGACAGAATGAAAAACTGAGTTGGCCTACGAGGAGGACAGTGCCAACAGCCTAGATAAAGATGTTCACAAAACATCTCAGTGGGAAAAGCAGAAATGGCATCTAATTCTGTGTGGCAAGTTAGATTTTAAAAGCACTGCACAGCTTGTAGCTAATAGTGCTGAGGAAAAGCAGGCCAGAGGATAAGGCTGAATGAGTGGTTTTCCCTGAAGGATTCAAAGGAGGATAACTTTTATGATGAATTGATCTATAGCTGTGACAAGATAATACCTTTTCCAAAATATTGCCCACAGAAGACCCTCCTGTTACTTTCCGAAATCAGTCATCTAACAGGGAGAGTTGTGCTTGCTAAATCAAATTAGCAAATGCAAACTCGGATTGCTCTGCTGAACCGGGGCTCGCAGGGGGCTCCCAGCAGGTGGGGAGACTCAAAAGGCAGAGATCTCCCCATCTCCTTGACCCCCACCATTTACCAGCCAACTGAAAGGGCAGCTCAGCGTGCTCTGGTAGAAAACTAGAATGTCATCCTGGTCTTTCTTAAGAACGTATTTCAAAATACGAGACAAAAGAAGGATCGCAATAGGCAAGGTCTAATTGTTAGCTAGATAGTTCCTGCCCTTTGAGTCTATTTGCATGGCCTGTGGATCATAGGTGTGGGGATGTGTGCGTCCGAAGGCTGCGAATAAAAGTACTCACGTCATTCTTATTATTAAGATGGTCATCTGCTTGCCTTGAGACCTGCTTTGCCAGCCCAGGAAGTGACAGTATGTGCCTGAAGAAGCCTTGCAATGAGCAGCTGTGTTGCAAGAGGTCAATTAGACAACACCAGGAGTAGGAATGAAGTGCAGAAGGTGATGAAGCAGCTTTCTGGTCAGGAGTTATCCACGGGAAACAGAGCTCATCTCCTTGTCACATTATAAACTCAGGGCCCCTGCCCAGGGTGCCACCTGGAAGTGACAGACTAAGATCTAAAGCAGGTGGAGATGTCTATCAAATTATGGGTGAAATGTAGGAAAGAGGACCTGTATGACAGCATAAGGAGAAAGTTTGTGAATGTGTCATCAAAAACGCTTGAAAGATACACTCCCAGAGGACGTACAGAGATATTTGGTAATACACGTTCTTTGGATTTGGTTTGGATTTTGAGTTGCAAACATTATAGCATATTTCTAAATGTAAAGTATTTAGCAATTAGAAATGTCAGCTGTATTTTCCACCTGATTTTTAAGGAAGGGAGATTGATACACTTGGTGTATATCTGTGTGTGTCTTTATACTGGCAGTATTTTAAACTGATTTATTGATTTTTAGCAACTATGACCTGTGCATAGACATCTCAAAAATACTATATTCTGGCAACTTTTGTAAAAGTCAGGATGAGAAGAGAGCAACTTCACTAATGCCTCAATCATTTTTAAAGCATCTACCAAAAAACTTAATTATAGGACACATAAGAAAGCAGGCTTCCCGCTGATTCCATCTCTTGTAAATCTATCTCTTAGTTACTGAAATTGCAGAAGATTTAGTATAATGTGTATAATAATTTAATGTGTCACAGTGAAGCAGTAAGAAATTCAAGAAAAATATTAATCGATGTGTCTGAGCAAACGGAATAGGACCATTAGACACGAGAGGTGCATAGGCACAGACACGGATGAAGGGAGCAGCACTGTGCTGAATGTCCCTAGCTAGTGCAATATTCAGCTGAGCCCTGCTTAGTTTTTTACTGAGCGGACTAATCTATTCTGCACTGTTTACACTGCTTTTCCAGATATAATTTGTGCTTTATCGAATTACAATCTGAGCAGATCAGCACTTGGGAAAGTGCAGGTGTTGTGTGCTGTGACTGCCTGGCTGTTCAACAGCAATCATTGCCCCAGTGCAAGGGTTAACGAGTTCTGCCGGACACGGCCAAGACTGACGTCGCTATCAATATTCCAGCTGTAGCACAGATATACCTCAGCCCAGGGGAGGAAACCTCCGAGATAACAGCAGGGAATTAGGAATCGCAGGAGGATGGAAGCACCTGGAGATACTCCGCAGCTTTATGCAGGGCACACGACAAATGCATTTTCTGGTCAGACTCCCATCTGGACCTCCGACCTTCGTCTCAGCCCTATCACAGAAATGAGGAAACGTCTTCCACTTCACGGGAGGTCTGCAGAGGTGGAGAACCTCGTTATAGACCCCTATGGCTGGCCTTTAGGATGCCCAAAGCAGTGGAGACATTAAACACAAGACTGTTTCAGATGTATTTCTTCATAGCCTTGCTGGACAAGTAAAGCTGAAGCACAACTATCTGAGAATAGTTAGTAGATGTTCTACAAATTAGGGTAAATATTGCTTGTCTTTTCTGGGAACTCCAGCTGGTCCTGAAAATAGTTGTATTTTCCTGTATTTTTACTGGTACCTTTTGTTCTTTTAACCTATTGTTTTTGTATGTACACGTGTATCTTCTTTTTACACACTCCTTAGCGCCTTATTCTTTCTTCCTTAATGGTTATATTCACCGTGGTCTCCTTGTACTCTTCCCACATTTTCTTTAAAGGTTCCAACATACATTTTACCCGTCTGCCTGGTTCCTTCACAAGTTGTCCCATAGACTTTCCACTTGACCGAGGCATTCCCTGTCAGCTTACAAGCTCACCTCTATAGCCCTATATTTTTTCCTACCTTCTCCCCCTTTAAACTATTGCACCAGTGACTTTATAACCTCTTGCCTTGTAGCCACTAGTGCTAGTTCCTGCTCTTTCCCTTCTGGAATGCATCGAACACACAATCGCTTTCCTTTTGATATCAATTCATACTTCTGACCTGACCTTTCTCTTCACATATCACCTCTCTACTTCATTTCCAATTTGCCTTAATGCACTGCAGGGATTTTTTTCCTACGGCTTCAGTTCTGACCCCTTGCTTTCTTCTTTTATTTCTCCTCATTTTTCCCCTCTGCTGAATATATCCTTGCGCGGGCTCCCATTCCACTCCCCGGCACCATCTCTGACATCTCACTATATCTTATTCCAGGAATCATCCCTCTTGTCCCTGTGTTTGGCTGATCCTCCTCCTGGTACATTAGTGTGTAGGTTTATTATTTAATTAATAGAATAATAAATAAACTTAGAATCCTGTTGTTGCCCATAGCACAGCCCTTCCTTGCTGCCCTCGCTCCCACCCCTGCCCCTGCGAGGCCGGGTGTCATGGGACTGCGTTATCGCTGCTGCGCTAACTCGCAATTTAAACTAACTAATAAGGTGGCCCGCATTACAAGGTGCAAAGGGGATTATGCCCAGACCTTTAACACTTTTTTAAAGGCATATATATATATATAAAACACAGTTATTTGTTTATATGCGTTATGCGTGTTTCTCGGTGCGCTCTTGCGCCCACCCAGACTGTAGGTTTCCTGCAGGGCCCAGCGACACCGCCGGAGGAGCAGCGCCTTCGGGCGCGGTTTGTCCCTGTGGGCCGCCGTAGCAGGCGCGCGGTGGCCATAGCGACGAGGCCTAGGCGGTGCCGGGCGGCGCTGCGGTTGTGCCGCGCCGTGCCGTGCCGGGCGGGGCGAGGTCGGGCCGGGCCGGGCCGGGCCGGGCAGCCCGGCGGGATGCGCTATGGCGTCGGTGAAGGTGGCGGTGCGAGTGCGGCCCATGAACCGCAGGTGAGTGCCGCCCGCTCTCGGCCTCTGCGCGCGGAGGCGCCTCTGTGGAGCGCCCGCTCTGCTCGCAGGCCCGGGCTGGGGGAAGCTCCAAGCTGTCCGAGTGCCGCGCACCTGCACCCGCCTCACCAAGACGGGGCAGTCCGAGGAAAAACTCCGCGCGAGCCTTTGCAGAGCTCTCTGGTGCGGGGCGGAGCAGCTCTGAGGCCCAGGGGAGCCCTCGGAAGCTGCTCAGCCCTCTGCCTCTTTGGCAGCCTGAGAAATACCCTTCTCAGAGCGCCCCGGAGGTGTGGGGTCTTTCCAGGGATCTTCGGCTTGCCAGGAGCTTAAGTGCTGCTTTCACAAAACTTGTTGTAATGCAATAAGGTTGCTGTGGTGCAGGTGGGAAGCTGCTGGGGCACAAGGAGCTCACGCAGGACAGCCTCTAAAGCACGAGGGAGTCTGTGGGTTTGTTCCAGCACAGTGCCTGGCTGGCCTGGCAGGCAGTGCAGGTGCCCGGCTCTGCCAGCCCTCGGGGAACCAGCACAGGGAGTACCTGCAGCTGTGCC
The DNA here is from genome assembly GCA_034781795.1 of Crypturellus tataupa. NCBI lineage: Eukaryota > Metazoa > Chordata > Aves > Tinamiformes > Tinamidae > Crypturellus > Crypturellus tataupa. The sequence continues at coordinate 883,718 of JAWLRI010000928.1, read as the reverse complement.
TTGGCTCTGAACAGATGCTGCCTGGTTCCTTCAGTGTGTGGGCCAGAGCCCATCATCTGCCCCCTGAGATATGTCCAGGAAATAAATACCTGTTATTTATTTTTTTTTTCTCATATCATAAGGGTGTAATATGCAGAGTAAAGTAGCTTTCATTTTTAGTGATGTAATTTAAGAGCAATTCTTAGTAAATTCTCCAGGCTCTTGGCAATGTTGGCTTTGGTTCTCTTGGTCTGGAATGAGCTAGCCAATTAAAAGTATTTTAAAAGCATAAATGGACATGCTGCAATTATTCCTTTCCTCTGGACTGATTCAGATAGTTCTTAAAAGAATCAGCTCATGAAGTTGCTTTTCCTTTGTGAGGAGGAGGCCCGAGAGCTTATCAGGCTTATCCATGCAGGTTGGAAGATGAAAGTATCATAGGCTATAGCTGTTTCAAACAGTTTTCCGTAGTCAGTTGTAAAGTTGAGTAGTTAGAGGTCAGGGTTCACAAGCAATCCTGTTGCTCGCTCCACCCCTCATCAGTTTAACGTGTGATTCTTGATGAGCTTTAAAACTATTCCATCTGTGCAATTTACTTTGCCTGACAGAAGCTCTGACAGCAAGCAGTATAGGGTCTGAAGTATTACAAAGACTGTTTTTTAACGTTTTAATGGTGTGTGGGTTTCATTTGAAGATTGCAAGTGCAGTGTGCTAAGAGACAGAAGAGATGGTGAAATGAAGAGCATGTGGCAGAGTAGCAAAAGGGTGGTAGCTGTGCTGGACAGCGGGAACACCAACTGATAACTTGTGTGTAGCACAAGAATACTGTAGACAGTGTCTCTGGGCCTAGTGTCTGGGTTGCATACGAGAGGGTCACTGGAACAGGGCTAGTTCAGAGCATAATTAGAAAAAGGAGGAAAACAGTGTGTGATACAACAGAAGAGGACTTGTGTGTGACTTCCCCTAAGTGATGTTGCCTTTCCCTTTGTGGATTATTGCAGGAGGCCCTGCAGTATTTTATAAAAAAGGGATTTTTCTGTCAATGCAAAGGAACTTGAGTGCATTCTGCTGCACTTGTTCTCAAAATCCTTAACATGGTGTTGTGCAGGGTTAAGTTGCTTTTCTTGTGTGTCGCTAGGTTTGCTTTGGTTTGTTCTGAGCTTAGTCATATAATGCAGCTTATTTCATGAGTCATTTTTAATTAGAGAAGACGGTGCTAATGAATGGCTGCTGGCAAGACTCTCACACTAGGGAGCTGTTGCGCTTTGTGCTGCCACAGCTCCATTCCCTGCGCGACAGCTCATGGACCTGTGTCTCAGAATAAATCGTGTGGCAGGGGCTGGCAGGGGGGCAGCTTAGGGTACTTGCTATTCCCCTTGCATGACAAACTTGGATGGAGTCTTTTTCCTGTTCCTTTTCCTCTTCTGGGGTTTACTCTCCCCACCTTGACCTGAACTAAATTTTGATGCCATTTCGATGTCAAAACCTTTGATTATTTTCTGAAAATAGGTAAAATCCCAAATTGTGTCATGTAGAGGTTTCTGACAGAATCTCTAGCTGTGTAATTCAGTCTGTCTAATGATATTTCAGTTGCTTCTTTGAAACCAGTTTTAAGTGAGAGCTTATAAAGTTTGGTTACTTGATTACTAACTGTCCTTTTCCTTCACTAATTCAACACCGAATTGTAAGGACAGCCTTTCAGTTTGTGCTTGCTATATTAATGTTCCTGAGAAGAAGCTACAAGCCTGTCAGCCTATTAGGTTTTCTTTCTGGAATAGAAGTCTAGAGGATATTACATTGTGTGGTTGATATATCTTATTTTGGAAAATCAATGGTTTTGGCCATCACACATTATTATTAGGTTATAGGTTATATATTAGGTTATTAGGTTAGGTTATTATAAGGTTCATTTTCCAAAACAGTTGTTAGGCATGTTCATTTATCGTCGTGTAATCTGGGGGACTTGCTGGAGGATCCCATATCTGGTCTTCCAAACTACCAGCAGGGTTGGTCCTTAGAGCAGCTGTTTTCTGGAGAAAAAAATGAGATTGTAGGAAAGCGCTACAGACTTCAAGGCACTCCAATGCGTTTAGTGGGCAGACTTATTTGGACTGTGCGTTACTGGACACTGTCTTCTGACGGGCTTGGGATCATGTTTAGTGTGTTCTAGCCCCGGTCTTTGTGTTACGCACTGTTTCTGGACAGTTCAAGTAAATACATTGCTTGACATGCATCTGTTTAGAGTCTTTTAAGAAGCGGTGAGGGAGTTATCCCTTTTCTTTAGTCTTGCATCCAATTTTGTTTGCATGGAAGTCGGAAATCGATTAATACTCAGGGAAGTTATCTTTGCACTTCTTTTATCAGTTAAAGAAGACTATCTAGAAGATATTTACTACACTAGAGAATGTTTAGAAGTTTAATAAAATATTACCTGAAAGAATCAAATTGATAATAATTCTTGTGCTCCTCAGTTGCTTATATCTGATAGGTTTCATCTGTTTTTAATTCATGAAGTAGTAGAGGATTAATGAGAATTATGTGCTTTCTATACCAGAAAAAGATGTGGGGGACATTAGAATGTGGGTTTGAACTACAGTAAACTCATGTTCCTTGTGCTTAACCTGTGGTCTCAATGAGCTCTGTACACCTTCCCACAGCTCTGTCCTTATTTTTAATCCAAAGAAACAGAAATTCCAATTTAATTTTAAATGGGCAATTTGTAATGCTGTATGCACTCTCCTTGAATTTCCTCCCTAACCAGAACTGCCTGGTAGGAATGGAGGGGGGCTCACCAGCCCCTATAGAGCTCCGTGTGGTTACATAGTCATTCACAGTTACTATCCAAAGATTAACTGCTTTTGTGTTTGATATTGGTGAGAAATTGAAAATGTTTTACTGCTTAGGCAGGGCTTTTGTGCAGCTCTGGGATTTGTTTGAATTGAAAGCCATGCCAATACTGATAATTTAATCGTGTGGAATGTATTTGTGGATTATCCATTAGGCATGAGGATGTTCTGGTTGATGTTATGTTTTTATGCCTCCCAGTTAGACAGCTCCTCTGCTTTCAGGCCTGGAGTCTGAGAACCCTTGAGCTGTAAGAGCAACATTGTGTTATGTTATCTTTAAAAATAACTGCTTGTGAAATTCAAGCCTTACTATCAATAGCAGAGCTTTCGACATCTCAATTTAATATAGCAGCACAAGGGACACATACAAAAAACAATTTTCATCCACAAGAAACTTGTGACTAGAGTGTTTTTGTACCAGCAGACAGAGATAAACATGAAGACAGTGAGAGGCAGATCAAATCTTAATTTCCCCTCCTCATGCTCAGAAATAGTTTACTTACAAATTTACTGATATTAATGTTATTAACTAGACGTGATGTTTTTGAATTGAGAAGAAAAGTGAAAGAAATAAGTGGAGAACTAACTTCACAAAATTTCTAATGCAGGCAAGAGAGGCATTAATTAGTTTCTTGTGATAAAATATTGTGTCTAAATACATGATAGTATGGATATTTTTCATTTTCTTAAAAGAGGGAGTGTTTTGATGATATATGTGTATACCTATAACACTGGTATAAAATAGGTAGAGTGAGAAAAGATGGAATGATTCCAAGCAAGGACACCGAAAGTTAAATATATTCTCTCTGCACATGGTCAAGTTTGATGAATCTGTTTCTGAGCATTGATTGCCAGTCGCTGTTCTTAAGAAATGTCAAGTGTGGTAGAAGAAACATAACTCAAAGCTTGAATATAGCTGTTGCAATAATGATGAGACTCACTTTCTGAACGACAAAACTGCTGAGTGTAAGGCATCTATTAGCAAGTTCAGTTTGATGCTTCTTATGTTAATTCTGTGAATTTTTGTTTTACTGATAATGCTTGTGATTTCATTTATAGTCATCTAGTTTCTCTACAATAAAGAGAAGCTGAAAGATCTATAACGATAGCTGAGGCTCTGGTGTACCTGGCGTAGGTACCTCTGTCTTGCATATTCCCTTATGTACAGGTGAGCATGAGTCCATTAAAAAGACTCACTACTCAGTGAGACTCTACTTAGCACTTGGTTCCATATAATGTTGATGCTAAAAGGACATTCAGTCTGAAATTTAAAATAGTTTTAGTTTTGTAATGTACACAAAGGAGTGCTTTATTTTCTATTTGATACTTCTCATCTCTTTTGGAGAAGGCAATAAGAGAGTTTTTGTTTTACAGCAGTCAGGGTCAGGGTCACTTCCTTACAACAGATTCCATAGTACCAGAAGAACCAGCAGAGTGACCATGAAAAAGACACCATTCCATTCCTCTGTCCTTAATAATTGTGATCCTTTAACTGAACCAAGATGTGCTTAATGGACTGGTTAACACCTCTTGACACTGGTTATTGCCACATTCCCAAGTGGAGTTAAGGACAATGGGCCTGCTCTATTAATTTTCTAAGCACAACGAGGCTGCCGCAGGACCTGAGGGAATACAAAAACTAGTACTTTTTCTCAACTTTCATGAGAAACTACAGAATCTGATCATTATTTTCCCTATAGATGAAATGGTATGGTCATGATATGGCCAAGCTGTCTGCTTGCTTGGAGTCTAGAGTTTTGAGAGAAATTAAGAAAAATGATTGGACCTACTCAGAAAAGACTGCTTATCTGATCGTCTGAGTTTGGTGCTATCTGACCAGTGCTGTTAAAAGTAGCAAGAATGTGTGTTTTTAGGCACAAGTACCAACAGTGACATAAACATTTTTAATTATATAAAAATACCCTCGAAGATGATAAAATTGGAGTCTAGGAGATGACAGCTTGTGAGCGTTGTCATTGCAGTCTCAGCTCAGCAGAGCATTCCCATACTTAGGTCTGGGGAAGAAAAACAGAAGACCATAGTGGGCTGAAATAAAAGTCTAGTTAGCAGTGATGACAAAAAAATAATACAGTAATATAGGGGCTAGGTTTTAAGTTTTAAGTTTTTTTTTTCTTTAAGGTACTCCTGTACAGTCAGAGTTCAGTGTTGGTTATGGAGGAATGGAAGGGAACTGAATGAAGGGGAAGAAAAAAGCTCTGAATTATTTTATTCAGTAATGTAAGAGAACTTTGAAAATGTAAAACAATATAGTCACTCTCTTGAAGGATTTAAATAACAAGCAGTCTAGCCATGTGTTTCCTAAAAGGTAGTAAAATGGGATGTTAGCTGTCTGGTTGTTAATGAGTATGGTTGAATGAGAATATAGCTTTTCCTAACATGAGAAGTTAATCTCAAAGAGAGGAGCCAACATCAAGGATGAGAGTTAGCTAAGTATGTGGATGCTACAGATCAGGATACTCAGGAAAAACTTGTTTGGACTGTAGACTTTTTCTTAATAGAAAATGTCAGCAATCCTGAAGCAAACTGAAACTTAGGGGGTAGCAAGCAATAAAGAATGCCAGCAGTCTGCAGTGTTTTGTCCCTTCCCTGAATCTCATTGTTGTTAAAATACATGGCCTCTGAACTAAGCTTGTGGCTTAGTTTCTTCCTCTTTTCTTTGCTGCCCTTTCCTTTCTTACTAAGCTTTGAAGTTTTTGTTTAGAACTCAAGACTTTGAACCTAAGAATGGGGTATAATCATAGTTTGGTTCTTACTTAAAAATAATTCTCACAGCCAAAGACAGAAGTTGCTTTTCCATGTGTCCCGCAGTGAGCCTCTACATCAGTATCTTTTTACATTCTGTTTTTAGAACCTCATTATCTGAATCTTGTTGGAAAAGATCAACAGAAAAGGCTAGGATCATTTATTCAAAGAAACAAAAGTGAGCTAAATCTATGCTTTATATATTATGGCTGCAAGAAAAGATTAGGAGATGCAAATCTAGAAATATTTATAATGTTTAAATGTTGAAAAGAGGAATTAATTAATTAGTTATGGCTCCTTCCAAATATCTTGGGAGCAATGGGGTGAAGCTCATCATGGAGCAGCTTAAACTGTACCTAAGGAATTACTGCCTAATGAGATAGTTTAGGCTGTGGAATAGTCTCCCAAGGGGAATGAAAGCCCAGGCAGTTGGGAAGACTTAATTCCTTTGAAGAAGGGCATTATAGAAAATGATCTTGCCTGAATGGAAAGGTGAGACTAGACCTAAAGGACTTGTAAAGAGCTCCTGACTTCTCTGCATGTTTTCTTTTTTCTTTTTATCTTTTTTTTTACTTCCCCACAGATGTTCAAAACAGGCTCCATAATAAGCTGGATGCATAGTCTTTAAAATTGTATCTTTTTCCATTTTCATGTATAAAGCTGGATGAGGCAAGGAGAGAGAGTCCCAAATGCAGAGCTCTATCCCGTCAGTTAGTGACAGCGCTAGAGCAGACCCAGCTGCTGCTGAACCAGCTCTCAGATGTTTAAGGAAAATGCTGTGTGAAGAGTTAATGCCTGGAGCCACAGCGCGTGCATGAAAGAGCAGGAAGCCCACATATATCCTCTGTTGACATATGCTTATTTTCCTGACCTTTTCAGTTCTTAATGCAAATGCTTCAAACTTTTTCAAGCATTGCAGGATTTGTCACAATTGCTATCCTGTTTCTTCTCTCCATGGCACTGAAGGACAAAGACGTCCCAGTGTTGGCATGGCTGGGGCAAAATAGTAGCGTGGGTCAACGTAGTTAAACTTGCACCATTTGCAAATTCTGATCTCCCAAATTTTACAGTTGTAGACATTTTGAACTTCGACTAGTTTGGGAGTAGAATTTCTGATTTCCTTATTTAAATATTATAAAACACATTACCAGGTTACCTTTATGTCTTATTTCAATGATGAACAATACAATGATGATTGATACCATCTGCATTTTGCTTTAAACTTTTTTTTGATGAGAATTTCTTGAGACCAGAAGAGGAGAATAGATCTCTCTGTATTGTAACCTTCTCTGATGAAAAGTAAGGGGGGAAAATGTGAGTCTCTCAGTTTCTCAGTCTTTGTTTATTTGAAATTAAAACATTTGAAATAAATGGGATTAGCACTGAGCTATCTTAATATAACTGAGCACTCGAATTAGAAGATTCTCATGAATTTGGGTATCTGAAAGGCAGGTTTTGTTGGGAAAACAGCTGACTGAGTTGAGTCCTTTATTTTCTACTATCTCTAAGTATAAAACCAGACTAACCTACTCAAAGACAGTCTTGCAGAGATACGTAGAATAAGAAGGGCATATGTGGCAGTAGATGTCGTACTGGCTGATGAGCTAATATTCTTGCTGTTCAGCTCTCAAATACTTCAAATGTCCCCCCTCAAAAAAAAAAAAAAATCTACTGAAGAAAACAAGAATGTGGCCAGGCAAAAATTTAATTTGGCTTTTGTTTGGCTTTTGAGTTGGCTTTTCCTGTACTCAGGTTGTTAAGGAGCTGCTGTCTTTATGAGTTAGAATAGCAAATAAAATACTGAATCAGAAGAAACATAAAGTATTAAAATATAACGTAGATTAAAACCTAAGTCTACTAAAGAAACATTATGGTTGCATAATAAATACAATAGACCTCCAGAATGTCCTTCAAATGAAATTACTTGCATGTGCCCTTATGTTCCACCTTGTTTCTGCTTTAAAAAAAAAAGTATGTTATAGCTTTCTAAAGACTTGCATCAGAAACATGTATGAGAGGGCTTCACTTGAGGACATTCTACCAATCTGAAAGCTCCATGGAGCTGAGGACCATTAAGAAGAGAAAAGTTAGTCAAGATAGCTTGCTGCTTGAAGCTTATTCAGACAATTATGTGATCTTTGACCATGGCATATGTGGCAATATACAACTCTCTCTCTCTCTCTTTTTTTGTTTTTGTTTTTTTTTCCAAATAAGCCAGCTCTGTAATCTTTGAAAAGGTTCAAGAACTTGCTCGTGTGGAGACTCGCTAAAGCTGGTATCTGAACTGCTGGGAGATGAAATCTACCTGCGATGCTGTTAGAAGGGCAGCTTCAGCAGGCAGGGCAGGCATGTGCAGAGCTTCCTGAGTAAAGCAAGATATCATTGCACAGAAGATAGAACAGGGACATTTGTACATTCATTATCCAGGAGCGTCTTACCACTGCAGTGTAAAAGAACAGATACATGTGTGCTAGTATATAAACTTGGAGGAAGTTTCTGTTTCTTGAGATATAAAATTCTTTCTTTCTTTCTATATTCTCCGAGTTGATTATTCTGGCATCTTGAGGTGAATCTTATGATGTTGTGGAGCCAGTCAGTCAGTTACCTACGTTCCAGTAACTTTTGAACCTATGGACTGATATTGTCCAAATCTGACAGTGTGGTCTCAAAGATCAGGTGTGCTGTTTAGAGGAAATAGGAGGTCGGTAAAAGTGAGTCTGCAGAGCTGTCCTAAACGGTGGAGACTGCAGCTCTTGGGGATGTAGAAATGTGCCCTCAAAAGGAATGCACGGGGCATCATTCCTTTTAGTTGATAGAAACCATATAGTTGTTACCTTTTAGGCTATCTTAGTGCATAGGTGACTTCAGTAGTTTAATTGTGGTTTTGTAAATATCAAGAGTACTGGGTTACTCTGAACTAAGAATTGTCTGCTGTGCCGAGAACTGCTTTTTTTTTTTTTTTTTTAGGGAGAAAGATCACCTAGTACACAGCGTTAGTACAGGTGACTCAACCCGGAGTGGACTCCCCAAAACAACCCCCCCGACATATCCCAAAAGTGTGATATTCCAGATTGTACCAGTGAAAGCAGCTTAGAACAGTAGTCAGAGTAACTACTTTACTACTCAGTGACTACAAAAGTAAGTCCCTCTGGAGGGTTTTGTCCGACTTTTTAATGCATTTGCTTGAATTGACCCTTCCCCTTTTAAGAGTTACTGGAACAAAGAAAAGTGCTCTTGGCTTGTGCAGTTCGATCAGGCATCAGGGCACGATGTACAACATGAGTTAGGGCATGACTGAGCTACAGGAAGAAGCCAAGTTTTGTGTATTTATTTTTTAGTCAGATCTACCTTGAATTCTCTGGGGTTTTAAGCAACCATCATGCATTCACATTGTGATCCCAGAAATACGCTTGAGTAGTGAGCAAGTAGAGTGCAAAAATTGGAAGTTCATAACACTGTGCCTAACAGATAAATAGAAGAAAAGGCTCTTTTTTGAAAGGAAAAGCCATTGAATATGGTTGAATTCCTTTGTGTAAGGGCTCAAACTGTTTGTGAATAGTTGAAAAACAAAATATACACCTGCCCTTCAGGAAATTCCTCTTCTAGTGTGGGTTCCATTAGATGTCTACAGTTGAGCATATTTCCCAGAGATTATTTTACAGGCCCTTTTTCCATTCCAACACTGAGGCACACGAGGCCATTTATGCAGTACCTGTGCCTTAGCCATTGCAGCGTTGTGGGTATCTGTTAATGGCGTTTCCTTTTTCTTTTCTTTTTGGCTTTTTCCTCACCTTCTGAAATGTCTCATTCTTGTTTTCTTCTCAGAAGTCACCCCTCTGACATCACAACTCGGGATGGGAAATGTGATACAACTCCCAGTGGATAAGCTGTATTAAGTACTCTAGTGTCAGAAGAATAGAGAGCAGATTAATGACAAGCCGTTCTCTATTTAAAAAAAATAACTTTTCCTTTGAAGGACCTTATAAGTGAACTTGGAAATAGGGAAAAGCATTTTTTTTTTTTTCGTTATGATAGTGATTTTTCTAAAACTTCCTTTATTCTTTTATGTCTGAAGTGACAGTGTTTTTTCCATGTCCCACTCCCTCCTCTCTGTGGGGGGACCTTTAGAAAGTCCGGTGGAGTCCTAAGTGACTTAGTGAACACCTGGAACTGGAGCTTATAAAATAGGAAGCTCCTGCTTTAAAATCTGAAAGTTCTGTAGACTTTTGACTGCGAGTAATCTGATTTGCACTAGATGCTTAGAGATTCACGAAAACTGCTCTTGCCTTTGGTTTGCAAAGAGGCAGGGAGCATAAGAGAAGGAGAAGACAAAGGAAGAAACCTGGTTTAACTAGATCTATATTGCAGTTTCTTACATGAAGCCGCTGTGTTTTGGTACAACTTTGGAGCAGCCTGTTCTCCGTAATCCACATATCCCATGTAATAAAAACAATTAAATCTTTGCCCAAGTAAACTGTCTTGTGCTAGGCCATTATAAGACTTGCAGGATAGTTCTTTTAAGCCTGTCTTGTTACTGATACTTATGTTATTGATATTAAAATAAAGTCCCAGTACTTGAAGGAGTACTTGAAGTAGTTTTATAATTGTTTTTCACCCCTCCTTCCCCTTACCTTTTAGATGATGAGCATACCAAGCAGACCACAAGTAGAGGGTTAATGGGTTAATGCTAATTGGAGGTATTTCCTGCTGCCTGTGCCAAGCAGTTTGCCTGCCCCAGCAATTTATGCTGGGTGAGGAGCCAGAGGATCACGAGGTACAAGTTTAATTGCATGCAAGCACCCACCTCTGCATGGTGTATGAAATAGCAGGGAGGAAAGCCTACGGCTGGCTTAACCACTGGTTTGTGAGCAGATTAGGCTTCGAGGGAGAGAAGTTTCCTTGTGTCAGCAAAGCATTAATTGGCAGTCTTGGCGTCCGTTTGTAATGAAGGGAATGGAATTTGCTGGGGCCGAATGTCTTTGGTTGGTGACTGGTGTTTGTTTCTAAATTGAGATGTGGCTTGTGTTGTGCACTGATGCTGTGAAAACTGCTGACTAGAATAAGATTCTCCTTGCCCTGAATGTTCTCAAAGGCTGTCCAAAAATTGATATCCAGCAGCTGGCAACTTGAACCTTTCAAAACTTCTGAAAGCAATTTAGCCCGCTGTTTAACTGCATAAAAAGGTTGTTTTGAAGAGCTTGTCAGTGTGCAAGCAATTGTTTTCTAAGGGATCCTGTCCAACTATTTGTGTGTACAACAAAACTATGTTCAGTTGTTTCACATTATAAATAAACTGTAGTATTTGATTTTAATGTTTTCTCCTCTTAATTTTCTTCACTTGCCTCAGGTTGGCAACCTGATTCTGACAATAGGACTCCTTTTTCATGTTGTCTACTGCCTCTCCTTTCCCTACAAAAATGCAAAATTCTCCATGTTATTGTCAGTATGACCACAAAGATTACGGACTTATAGGCTTCTTAAATAGTATGAGGCTGTTGCACTTTAAACATTTTGCAACTCTTTCTATAATCAGCATAGTTTTCATTTTTGTGATATAGAGAGCTGGCTAGGTCCAGGAATGAGTGCAAAAATATGAGTGGTTATTTTCCCCCTTTACACCTCGAGCATGAAGGAATCCAGACAGAAGATGCTGGTTCATACTTCATCCCACCTGGAATTCTGCCAAACTTTAATAAACAAATAACTATATTAAAAAAAAAAAAAAGGACATTTTATGATAAGATTGCAGGTAGGTAGGTATGTATATGCTGCTTTAGTCCTATGTCAAAATCTATTTCCTTTTAAAAATGACCATTGCAAACATCCACTTCTGTGCCCTGTTTATCACCCATAACTGTCTTCTAATATTTCAGTGTCTAAATGTAGAGCTCTTTGAAAATGCTGAGGATGGAAACAACTGAAAAGCATCTCTAAAAGCATGCTGCTAGCATTCTTTTATTTGATGGTAGATCGAAATGCAGATGTATGATTAGTTTGTAATTGCTACAATTATGTATTTTATTAGTTTAGAAAATAACTTAATGTGTTGATATTTAAATAAGCACTTTTATCTGCTTAAGCTTTATTCATTAATTCAGATTTTAAGATAGATTTTGATCTTTAGAATTTCTACCAGAAGCCTGAGTGTAAATAAAGGGTAACTTTTTGGATTTGATTGAGGAAGAACCTGTTCAGTGCAAAATGTCACACTAAATAGCATTAAACTAGATCTCCTGTTAAAAAATGGAAAAGAGAAACTTCTCATAAAGTTGACATAAGCAAATATCCAGTAATTGCTGGGATATTGTGCAATATAATACAACAATCCCTTTATGTATATATATATATTTTATTTAAAGCATTTTGCTTTCTTTTGTGGCAATCAGATGTACTAGTTTATCAGGTGGCTGTTTTTCTCATTTTTAACTTTATTTTGGAAGAATGGTAGCTACTGGCATTCAGTGAGTGAGGTTTTGGTTCTTCTCATGTGTGTTTTTAATAATGTAGGGAATGATACGTTCAAGCTTGTCACATCAGACCAGCCTGTTTAATGCAAATATGGCGATAAAATGCACATTACACTTAAAACTAGGTATAAAGAATTTACACCTTTAGGAAGTAGATTTATAGATGCTGACTTTAGGCTCTCAAACTTTTTTTTTTTAATGGTACTTTAAAACAGTCAGAAATAACTAATAAGACATAAATGTGTGTGCATGAGCAACACTGTGAGGGACTGCAGCAGAAATGGACTTTTTTTCTTCAGGAATTGTTGAACTCTGGGGAGCAGCAATCCTGTATCACTCTCTCTCCTCTGTGCCCATTCTTTACATCTCAAAAATATGTTGTGTACCCCCTCAAAATTGTGTGTGTGGTTTTTTTTTTTTTTTTTTTTTTTTTAATGTAGTCCCTTTTGCCTAGACACTTGGCTAATTTGGGACTCTTTCTTACCACTGGGATAGTGGTAAAAGGCCAGGATTTATTTTATAGTACAGTGTTATGAAATTCCTTACAGCCATGTAATGAACTTCTCCAGGCTTTGGATCAAACTCCTTCAGCTTAACAACAAAACACTTGATTTACTTGCAGTCAGACTTCCTAAGCAGGTTTTCCCAAGCTGCTTCTCTATTTCTAGATGAAAGGATTTGTATTTGGAGGCAAGCCCAGGTGCTTCAAGTATCTGTAGTGGCAATAAATAAACATTGAATGAATAAAAAGGTAAAATGAAATAAATTACAAAATGAAAATGAAATAAAAATGGGTTCGCTTGACTAATTGACTGTGGCAAGCAATTTATTGAATAGAGATGTGACTGAATAATTGTGATATGTTTTGTTTGACATACACAAGTCTTGCTTTTGTTTTCAGGGAGAAGGACCTGAATGCAAAGTTTATTATTTCAATGGAAAAAAATAAAACAACAATCACAAACTTAAAGGTGAGTAATATTCTAGCTGAGTAGCTGACAAGACCTGACTGGACAAAACAGTAATGGTCACTTGCTGCAGTGCAGTATGGCGAACATCCCTACTTTTGTAAATACTTGCATTAATTCTTTGGGAAAACACATTCAACTGTTACTGATTGTACCATTGTTTTATGAAAAACATTCTGTAGGTACCTCCTAGGTTTTCTGAAGGTTTTTGTTATTCTAGTCATTACTTAGATGGAAGTTAAAAGCCTAGAAGAGAGGTATATCCCCAGTAGCTAATAAACCTTCAGATGACCTGTAAAAGCAATCTCCTGGAATATTCATGAAAATGAATTAATCCAAAGTCCCCACCACTTGCTTTAATAATTTGCTGATCAAATTTAACATTTCTTTCACCAGGAGAAGCTGTTCTCAGCAAACATCTATTTGCAAGATAGATTCCAATGGCAAATACTGTGTATTGCTGTGTACTGAAATTCCCTTTTTTAATCTGGACTGGTTCCGACAGCAGATGTGTATTGCTAAGGCATATTGCTAACTGCCCTGTCTTGAGCATGATGGTAGCTTTAACCAGCATGCCCATAAGACCAATTTAATTACAACTCTCCACCGAAATGCCATTTACAATGCAAAGATCCCTGTGGCTCCTATTGATTATACATGAAGAATAATCCCTTACTACAAGCTGAATTTCATACACAGACCTGGTGTAAGTAAGTGTAAATATTGTGACAAAAATGCACTGTTGTGTTGGGATAAGTAAGCTAAAATTCAAAGCAAAATTCAGACTGTGTTTATGCTTTAATTCTGAAGGCTGTATCTACTGATATTTTTTCACTGTTCTTGGAATACTAGGCTAGCCTATCATTATGATCTTCTTACTAGGTGTAATCCTCTGTTAAATTTTTATTCTGAATAGTCATTCCAAAATATTTTAAAAAATTTCATTAGTATATATCGTACCAACTTTTTTTTTTTTTTTTTTAATAGATACCAGAGGGTGGAACTGGAGACACGGGAAGAGAAAGAACCAAGACATTTACCTATGATTTTTCATATTTCTCAGCAGATAGTAAAAGCCCCAGCTTTGTGTGTCAAGAAACGGTAGGATTTCTGAGTGTTAATAATTGATCTTTTCTGCCTCTTTTCTTAGCCTGAAAGCATTCTTTCCATTTGAACATCTTTCTATTTAAAATACTTGCATAAGTTAGAAATTGCCTAGATGCCTAGAGTTTGAGTTTTGTTTTGGTTTGTTTTCTTTCTCCCATTTTTTTCAAACTTACCTAACACTGTGAACTTACCTAACATGGTTAAGTGCTTTTCTCATACTGAAAACTAAATGCCTTTTTTTTTCCTGGTACTCTTGTCTAATTTGCCTTGTTAAGTCAAGTTAGGAAACTTTTGACCCATTTTATGGGAGGAGGCACTGTTTTTGAATAGATGTAGGAAGATCACTTTTGAGAAACAAGGATACATCCTTAATTCATGAAGATGGGAACATTCTTCTTGTGCAGCTGAAGTTACTTTCTGATCAAAAGGTTTAGACATTGAAAAATCTGCTGAAAGGAGGCTCTTCTCTCTTGAGTACTCTCTCTTGGTTTAGGAAGGACAAAACTGCTTTTCATCCTACATGCTCACGGTAAAAAATATGATACTTTGAATTCTTAAGTTCTAGGTTAGCACTATCTTGCACCAAGTTTAAAGTTATGAGGAGAGTACCTTCCTTTTTTAAAAAAAAAAATTATGACCCCAGCCAACATTCACACTTTTGATGCCCCCCATCACAAATTAATATAAAAGAGGCAGATTAATATGGAATTAATATAAATGAATATCAATCTGTGTAATGTTCGGTTTCTATGCTTCTGATCCATAAATGATAAAAAGAGTTTCTCCCTTAATAACACCATTTTGCCTCTGTTTCAGAGTACATCAGGTTGAAGATCAGGCAGGATCCCTGATGGCTAGAGGAAAATGGCAATGTAAGGATGGCTGCAGCAGCCGTTGGGAGCTGCAGCAGCCTTTAAGCCTTTAGACTTAAGTTCTTCTTTAGCTCGTGAGCTTTATGCTTTATGGTCGCAGTAGCAGTATGCTGGCATCCTAGACACGACTTAGATGTCCATATTCAATATTCTGCTATTTCGGCATGTGTCTCCATCCCAAACTCTCTCCTTGGTCCTGGTTTCTCTTGTTCCATCATAAAAATGCTTTTGTCCTTCTATCAAGTGTTGGATTAAATATCATGCGTACAGCACATTGAAAACAAAGTCATTTTAAAACAAAAGGAGTGCAATTTCTAAGGAATTGCTCCACCAGCTATTGTTTTGCTTGTATTATTGGTTTCTTATTTAATTGAAAGACTTTGTAGTTAAGCTCTTATCAGCTTACTGCAGAATTTCCAGCTTTCTGCACCAGTGACATAAGGAAGGGTGCTTGCATTCATGTGCAGCTGACTAGGGAATAAAACCGGTTTTGAATGCTGGTAGTGCAGATGTCTAGTGTGCTTTGTTTATGATTGTTATATTTTCCCATTTAAAAGTAGAAAAATGATAAATGAAAGTCTGTCTAATACTACATGAACAATTAACGTCCCTTGCAGATGTAAAATAGGCTTTAATGCACAAAAATTAGAGCAGGAGTGGAAGTTAACCTTCAACGGAAACTTAACAGAACTTTGTTCAGCTTACTGATCTTTGTGACTAACAAAGCCCTGTGTTAATAATTTATTTTCTGATCTGTGTTTTAAGTTCCTGTGCACAAAGATTACAGACTATAGTTGTTAGGGACACGTATACATAAGTATCACTGTGCATCCTGCCTATTGAGGGTCCTGCCTCAAGTCATTTAGCAGTTCTACGCAAATTTTTAAAAGGGAATAGGCAGAGCAAATACACATGGCTCATTTAAAAGCAGCTAGGAGGAAGCTAGTGAAAACCCTTACAGGATGGTAGAACAATGATATAGCAAGAAACATGAAAGTAATGCTAGTTTTTGGAAAGGTGTGTGTGAGAATGGTGATGTAGGTCTTCATAAAGCACAGGCTGAGCAAGACCCGCACGGAGGTTTTGAAAGAATATGAGGAGTTTCAATTTTGCTGTGAGTGAAAAAAGTGTAGGTGGAAATGTTTGAGGAATCCTATTTTTGCATCTTTGTGCCTGTGTGGGAGGACAGCTATGAGAGCCTGTGCACCCCGGAGAATTTGTAACTGGGACCTGGATCGGACTGCAGGGCGTAAAGGGAGATGGGAATTTCAGGAGAGCCGCAGTCAAAACCGTAGTACGTAAAGACGTGGTCCAAACACTGAGGTAAGAGGCTACACACGGAAAAAAGTGAAGGAAGGAAAATAAATCTGTGGGGAGTTGGGAAGACGAATTGAAATGAGCTATTACTTTAAGATGATGAGAGAAAGGAAGATCATGCTTCTCAGGCTGATCTTTCTCTTTGAGAAGTGTGACTGATTACACTGTTTTAACTTCCTTGCTCAAAGGAAGGTTGTTATTAAATATTCTACATCTACGACAGCACTTGAGCATTAATGTTTACAAAAATTACTTGTCGCTCCTCCAAGAAGTCCTAAGGAGGAAGGTCATGACTGCGCTGTGTGTTTGCTATGCTCTACTCATGCCTGGAACACGTTAGCTAATTCAAATCACATATGCTGAAGTGTAGTGGCCAAGTCATGGGAAGTAGCTACGAGATTTTTTTTTTTTTTAAAGCTTGTCTTGTCACCCATACTGATGTTTTCAGCGAGTCAGAAGTGTTATTCCTTGCCCAAGAGACCAAGGACGATACGGAGGGAAGTGAAGGGTAATGTTGTTGAAGGGTTAGGAACCTGGGAGGGAAACTGGTAGCGAGAGCTGAATTTGAGTGAAGGCAGAGCCACATATTTGTGTGATGTGGCCAAAAGCAGGCAGGAAAATAGGAGCCAAGAGAAAACATGAATAATGGCAGATGTGAGAGGAAACATTTCCTTTTGAGAAGGGGGCAGATATATGCAGAATATGTAAAATTGGGAATGATACAAAAAGTGGGTACTATGGAAAAGTAGTAGTGTTTTTTTGTTTGATTGTCTTTGTGCTTCTAAATGTCAAGGGAATCTGTGAAAGAAGAGAAAGTAGAAAATATATCATTGCACTGCTGTAAACTAAAGGTAATAGTAAAATTTCTTTTAAGCATTGAATTTTTGTCCTGTAATAAATAGCATTGGTTGATACCAATAGCTTATACTGTGATATTTTAACATTATTATTGTTTAAAGTTTCCCATGGAGACAGTCTTTCTTTTTTTCCCAAAACCATTTTGGTCTTCAGAACTTTTTTTTTTCCATTTGTTTCAGGTTTTCAAAAATCTTGGTACTGATGTGCTTAAATCTGCTTTCGAGGGATATAATGCTTGTGTCTTTGCATATGGACAGACTGGATCTGGGAAGTCCTACACCATGATGGGAAATGCGGTAGGTCCTGTTTTGCAAATGAACACTCTTATTCTTAACCATGCATTGAAATGGTGCTATTGCAAGAGCAATGTCTTATCAATTATTGCCTGTCTTCTCTGTATCCTCGCAACTGCCATCATAGCTTCTAGTAATAATCTGAGATTCTAGATGTTCTCTGTTTCTTCTATAGCCGGATCCTTAGCAGTTGAAAGAACTGTCTTTAAGGGATGGCCTGTTCTGTTGGAGAAAAAGCTTTCATTTTTGCTGTGTATCAGAACCTTAAAAAAAAAAAGTCCTTGCTGCTTTTCCATACCCAGGCTGAGGTGAAAAAGAAGATACTGATTGAGGGACTAAATGATGAGTCCCTTTTGAAAACCTGTGTTATGGACTTTTTTTGAATGCTTAGAAAATTACGAAGAGTCTTTGCTTAGAAAAGGCTTTCATGTGGAGAGTAGAACTTGGGAGTGAGAGAAGCTAAATTTAAGTTTCAAAACACTGTTATGGAACAATGCAGTGGTTTTGATTTGAAGGATTAAGTCCTGCTGAACCCTGCAATGAAGAACCTGGAAGAGAGGTGAGATTGGAAGGGGAGTTTCCAGGTTGTGAGGCTAGAAAGGAGCTGCCACAATTACCTAAGGAGGGAAAGAATTCCCTGAACTGCTGAGGGAGGAGCATTTTAGCATTTGAGTGATCGCACCTCTTTGCAGATTTTATTCTCTTTTAATCCTTGGAAAAAAAAAATGCAGAATGTCCTCTGCTAGCAGCCATGAGGAGGAGGATGTTGACCCTTGTCCTTCATTACATAGATATCACTTTGGAACTGTAATAAGATAGGCCATTTTGCACCTCCTTGAGTTCAGAAGAGTAAATTAGTAAATCTTTTTTTTTTTTTTTTTTTTCTTCTTCATTTTCCTGGAACAATTTGCTTTATATTTAGCTTTGGCATGTTAAACAGAATAGACTTTTGTAATCAGCAGAGGTCTTATGACCTAGATGTGTATTTCTATTTCAGAAATTTATATGTGTATGAGACTTCCTCACTAAATACAATGACTGTAATCTTCACGAAAATTTGAAAAATAAATATAGTGAAGTTTGTCTGGCACTGTTCAGTAATAAAGGTCTAATTCATCTTCTTGCTATGATACATAAATACTTTAATATGATTTGGTACAAAGGGTGTATAAAATACGGTGAGCTGCCAAGTTAAATAAATGATGGCCCTATGGAAGAGACTACAGTGCTATAAGAAAACTTGAGTTGGAAATAAATTCTCCTTTTTCTCCTGCTTCTATTTGAAAATATAAACTCTGCTCCTGTTTTTGCTTTAAATATCTGATATTCTTAGCCCTGGAAGTCTTTTGCTGTAATACTCTGTGCAGCAACCATTTTGAGGAGTTTGTGGACCAAGACCTGAGCAGAGATAACGAGATGGTCAGAAACCTATAAACAAAGGAACAAAAGAGTCTTAAGAACCTTCTAAGATACGAAACACTGCTATAGAGAGAAGGGGAATAACCTATTCAAGGGAGATGAGCAAGAAGCAGTAGGTCTTAAAAAAGGCAGTAAAGAGGTTTCTAATGAGATATTAAACAAGGAAAATAGACTTTTATTAAGTAAATAAAGCTCTGGAATAGGAACCATAGGTACCTGTTCTGTTCCTGTGGACTTCCATGACTGAAAACCCAAAAAAAGGGGCAAAAAAGTTTAAATTTAATTTCTAGTTATCATTAATAAGATATACATTTTACTGATCAGTTATACTGAGAACTATACATTCTTCCTTTCTCATCTCTCTATTGATAGTTAATGTTACTCAATCGCAGCGAATACTCCTTATTTTGAGACTTTCTTTGCAGTTGCTAAATTATGTCAAACGCTAACCATTTGCCTAAAACTTTCTGTAATTGTGTTTTATATATTTTTCTTAAGCTTTAATTAAAACTCTTCAGATGTTTCCAAGCATGAAACGAAAGACAGGAATTCATAGAATCATAGAATCATTACGGTTGGAAGGGACCTCTAGAGGTCATCTAGTCCAACCCCCCTGCACTTTTCTTCTGTTACTATGTTAAAAAACAAACAAACAAAAAATCCGACACTGAAGGCTTAGTGGATTTTTCTGTAGATGTAAGATCTTCAGAAACAATCTTGAGGTCCAGGGCATGTAGGCAGGTGACAGACCAGATGTGGGAGAGGGGAGGAATAGATCATTTTCAAGGAATTGAGCCTGGTTTAGTGTGGAAGGAGCCGGGAGGCTGCAGTTACAATGTGGAAAGGCTGCGCACTGAAGTCCACTGCACCTGTATTTCCCAGATGTCCAGTATCTGTGGAGTCCCCCCAGGCGACTCTTGTGGGTGAATTGTCATCTTGGACCATGTTCAAATTGGTCGTTCAGCCCAGTTTGTCCTAATTTGCCTCCTGCTTTGATTAAAAGGCCCCTCACTCCAAGCCAGACTCTCCCTTGCCTCAGTGCTGCCTAGAATGAGTCCAACGCAGCAGGGCATGTGGTACAGGGTCACATCCAGGTGGGATTTGCAAGGACCATTGCTCTGTAATGGATAGTTCCTGCCCTTCCAAGAAACCACACAGGTGTCCGTGGGAATTTTGTGAGGAATATATTTTTTTTCTCAGTTTGCTTTTTCTACGTAAAAACTCTTTGATTGCAGAGTCAAGCATTCAAAAATTAAACATTAGATCAATTTGATTGCATTGTGGAATAAGCTTGCTATAGTTTTACTTTCTTTATTACATACTGATTTATCCAGAGGACCTGCTGTATCTTTTGAGTTAAAGGATGAGCTGTGACCTGGGGATGAGGGATTTGAATGAGGATAGTTTGTGAACAGTTGTATATGGCTATTGCCCCATTCATTGCAGACATTGCAAAGTCCATAGTGAAATAAGATAGAAGGGGAGGTAAGAAAGGAAGCAGCGGGGCAAGGTAGTTATATGTTGCACTGGAGGGCCAGATTCTGCCTTAAGCAGTTGGGGTTATTTGGAGCAAGTGAGAGGGGTAAAATACAGCCCAACAATAAGGAATTGCAGCAAGTATATAAATTTCAACACATACAGTGATTAAAGTGGCAGGATGACAGCAGCAAAATAGATAAAGACAATATTTGGAGGTTTTCACATTTGTTTCTCACTGTTCCTGGAACTTGGAGCTCTCAGCTAGTGATCTTAAATATTATTTTTTCTAATATTGTATGTATACATGCATATATAGCCTTATAAATAAGAATTATTTCTGTTTCAGGGTGATGCTGGTTTAATACCTCGAATTTGTGAAGGCTTATTTAGCAAAATAAGTGAAAAAACAAAGCGGAATGAGGCATCCTTTCGAACAGAAGTCAGGTAAATCTTGACATGTTAAATTGTTTGCTGATTATCAAACTGGTTTCAGTTAAAATCACAAGGTTTCACTTGCTGATTCTGAGAAAAGTGTGCTTCACTTATCTTCAGACCTATAACTGATTTTTTAAATTTTTATTTTTTTTTATTTTGACATTTGTAGTTAGAATGTGCAATATTTCTCGCTTGTGTGTATTTTGCTTTATTTCAATGGCAATACTTTTGCCGTTAGAAAACACCTTCCCTATTTTTACTGTTTCTTTAAGACCAACATTAGAAGCTCTAATCATGCTCGTGTCTGCTGCCCTTCTACTTTCTTCTACTTCTTACTTTTTTTTCTGACTGTCTTAAGTTAACTTTTTGGATCTGTTTGCTTCCCCAGACATCTTGCTTCCAAATACAGTCACAGTTACTTTAAAAAAAAATGCCCTGTATCAATCAGCATGTTTCTGATTTTTGTCTTTCAGTTATCTGGAAATTTATAACGAACGAGTGAGAGATCTTCTCAGGAGGAAGTCATCAAAAACGAATAATTTACGGATACGAGAACATCCAAAAGAAGGGCCCTATGTTGAAGGTAACAACCCTTTCAGTGCTTTTGACTTGACCTTTTCTGTTGTATAGTGCTTCTTTATATTTTGAAATGTAAATTATAATAAATATATTGTTTTCCTGTAGTATAAAAGCATTATGGTCTCTGTTTTATTACAGTTTTTTTTTTTTCTTTTTTTTTTACAGATGGTCAGTTGAATATAATTTATAAATCTTTAATATTGGAGCTGGAAAAGCCTTTTAGTATCTAATAGTCTTAATCCATCATCTGCCAGGGAAGATTCTTTTCTTTTAAGAGATTATGCGTGTGTTATTCCAGTCTATACTGTAGGAAAATTGATTTTTATTTTTAAATCATTAGGTTTACTGTAAATTTGCAGTTTACCCAAAACCTCATTCCTTTCCTTAAAAATGATAAAACAGCATGACAATAAATACTGTAATTGCAGCAATACTTTGTAGTAAAGATGGGTAATTAGATTCTCCTTTATAAAGAAAAGTGTGCCTGTGAGCATACTGTAACACTCTTGCTTTCTTTTAGATTTGTCTAAACATTTAGTGCAAAATTATACTGATGTAGAGGAACTTATGGATGCAGGAAATATAAACAGAACTACAGCTGCAACTGGAATGAATGATGTCAGCAGCAGGTCTCATGCCATTTTCACAATCAACTTCACTCAGGTAAAAAAGAAGTGTTTTATAAGCTTTATTTCGTCCTGAAACTTCCTGTTTTACTTCCTCTTTGTATTCCTGATTCACTGATTGGAGAAAAAAAAAAATACTTTTGTTTTGTTTTGTTTACATGTAGTAAACTCTTTTTTTAATGTCTCGAGCTGTTTGCAATTCCTGGGATTCTTTTTATACCACCAAAAGATAATTTTCTAGAAGAAGAAAAGGTAGCATAGGGATAGTTTGCTCTTCTCACAAATTTTCACATGTCTGTCCCTAAAACTAAACATACACAAAATCTCATGCACTAGTCTGTTGAAATCCTCATTGTAGAGCTATGGGAAGCTGCTGAGAGGCAGGCGTCATTACTGTTGCACTGTAAACAGTTGCCAGTTGAATCATTGTACAAAGTAAGATTAAAAAGTGGGAGGAAATCTTAGTTAAAATCATAGAAAATAAAATTGCAATTGGTACTTAAGCTGGGGGAGAAATTGAATGTAGGTGTGTCTCGGTGTGCGTGCATCTTCAGCAATGGGGTGTATCATTAAGTATTAGTTGAAAGTGTACTAATATGAATGCAGCAATAAACTGCCTGTGCATCATGTAACTATTGATCCACAGTTGTTGGTGCCTTTACATAAATTGCTTTAAAGTGGCAAATAGGACAATCTAAAAAAAGTAACTGCTTGAGTATGAATCATGCAGCAATTCATGATCAAATGCTTTTCTGTGACACCTCTAATTCACTGGTCTGACATGTAATTGAGTCGTGACATGGAAAGGAGGATTAAGTTGAATTCAGAGAGATTTTACAATATGGTAGCTTAACGCATTTTTCTTTCTTTCTTTCACACAGGCCAAATTTGATTCTGAAATGCCTTGTGAGACTGTTAGCAAGATTCATTTGGTAGATCTTGCTGGAAGTGAGAGAGCAGATGCCACCGGTGCCACAGGGGTTAGATTAAAGGAAGGGGGGAACATTAACAAGTCTCTAGTTACACTGGGAAATGTCATTTCTGCCTTAGGTGAGTGTCCTTTTTGTGTGTGTGTGTGCTTGGCTATATTTTTGTTTTGTTCTTAATCATTACTTACATTTGTATTCCTTTAAAGTTTGTATTGCAAAAAATAGTGGCCTAACATGTAGAGTTTCTGAAAATGAATGAAAAAACATTTATTGTTATTTTCTCCCTCTTCCGCCCTTGCTTTACAGCTGATTTATCTCAGGATGCAACAAATCCTCTTGCAAAGAAGAAGCAAGTATTTGTGCCTTACAGGGACTCTGTGTTGACTTGGCTGTTAAAGGATAGCCTAGGGGGGAACTCAAAAACTATCATGATTGCTAGTAAGTGTTTTTAAATGACTTTTTGCATCCTGAACACCTCATGCTTAATAGGATTAACTGTAAATATTTAAATTCCAGATGCCTCATTAAGGCAGAGCATTGTTTATAGCTTTTAATGATTTATTTCTCTCTGAGATTTCTACATTCTACATAACGTCTCATACAAATATTGTCCTTCAAAAGTGAACCAAACCAGGCAGAAGTGAAATTAAGCCTGTTCTCTTGTTCTCATGGCATGCTTAGGGTTGATCCAGTTTGTCCAGTAACGTCACGATCAGCTGCATGCTCCTCCAGCACGCGAGGGTTTTGTCTACGTGTGCAGCTCCTGCTTGTCCGTGTGCATCCTACTGGGTGTCTGAGGGCTCGCGGACGTAGCCAGGCACTCGCACTGTGTGTGTGCAGGCAGCAGGCGTTTGCTTGCATAAGTGAGGGCCACCCACATATATGTGCCTAATTGCTTGCATCTGTTCTGACACCTCCCTTGCTTCTGTGTCCCTCCTTCTGCCTCATGCTCAGCATAAGGGTTGCCTAATCTGACCAGATAAAGCCAAAGCTGTTGCTTCTCCTTGCTGTCCACCTGTGTTGCAAATGGCTCTTACCACGCACACTCGGGTTTGGGATCTGGAGGAAGTCTGATGCTTCTCTGCTTTTACACCTACCGCCCTAATAAAAAAAAGATCTGGCTTTGTGCATCTCGTCAATCTTGATACGTAAATAATTTTGCTTTTCCCAAACTGTTGTTTTTGTAGCAAAAGTGGCAGAAACAACCTGGTCTTTTTTTGACATTTAGTGGATAAGAACATGGCATGTTCCTGTGGCCTGCTTTTTGGATACAGACAGCATTTTGACTTTGTGTCTAAATTTAATTATTTATGATCAATTTTCGTACAGAATTTTCTTACAGCTTTCTTTTGAATCATAGAAAGCTCAGTAAGAGGCACGTGGATTAAAAGCCTACCTACGGCATAAATTTTGCAGGTTTTCAATAAACTGGCATGAGAATTCTCTTTGCAAAAGATAGAGGTAAAGCTGTGAGGACTATTCAGGGGAGGAGAAGGAAGGTTTTGGGATGTTGGATCTGCAAGATATGAGGAACAACTGTGAGGTTTTTTTTAAATTTTCTGTTCAAATAAAATGCAATCCAAGGGATGGAATCTTCTCATGAAGAGTGAAAGAGTAGAGTTGAAGGTACAAGATGCAGCAGATGTGACTCTTTAGTGAGACTTGTTTTGCTGCAGTCAAACTCTTCAGAGAGTTTCTTTGTTGTGTGTTGTTTTTTTTTTTTTTTTTTTTTTTTTTTTTTTTTTTTTTTTTTTTTTTAGGAGGGGGATATTTTTGGAATCTGTTCCACTTTCCTTCCTCAGTTGCATCATGGTAGTATCAAAAGAGAATCACAGAATGGGTTCTGCTTTGTTCTTATGACTGAGTAACCCTTAATTACCATCTTTCTTTTTGATGCTGTGTTTCAGTTATGTGGCTGAGGAACTTGGTGTTTTGTGGCGCAGCAGGGGCAAGTTTTAGACACATGGTGAGCTTGTTCGAGGGGCTGTGTGGTGCTTACATTGCAGTTCCCTTTGTAAGGACAGTGCTTCTGCTAGGCACGACCATGGATGCTTGGTCTTTCCTCAAACCATAACTCTATTGCTAGTGAGGCTAAATTGCCTAACAACCTGTGTTTGATCTGCCTTTTCTGTAGCTAAACCTTAAACAAAAAAAAAAAGCAGGAAGATTGCATAAGTCTAGGAAATGCTCCTACAAAAGTACATTAAGTTTTGATCTATCGTATATTATATAAAATATTATATCTTCTTTCCAGAAAGAGAATAGAGTAGTGAAGAAACATTAGTTAAAATAAGGTAGGGGTATAGTATTAGCTAAGGGAAACACAGTCTGTTGGCAGGCGCGTTTTCCCTAGATTTAGGAACCATTGCCACGTTTGGAACATTCTAGTGCTTATTCTAGTACACAATGGTGCGACTTGGTTTACTTAAGTAAGGTTATAGTGACATAGAAGCCGTGGAGTGAGGTGAAGGATGAAACAAGCTGTAGTCCTAGTAGTTGATCGTATTCGTGCCGTTAAGTCCATGTTAAGTTTATCTGATTTTTCAGAAACAAACCAACTTTACTAAGTGAGACATATGGTGCTGGATAAATGGTTTCTGCTTTCAATCTCTTTAGCTATTTCACCTGCTGATGTCAATTACGGAGAAACGTTAAGTACACTTCGCTATGCAAATAGAGCCAAAAACATCATCAACAAGCCTACTATTAATGAGGATCCTAACGTCAAACTGATTCGTGAACTGAGAGCTGAAATAGCCCGATTAAAAGCCTTGCTTGCTCAAGGGAATCAGGTTAGTTTTGCTTGAAAGTTATGTATAATTTTCACTGAGTTATAACATCTCTGTCTAGAATGTAATGAAATAATTATCTTTCATGATGCTGATTTGAGTAAACAAGCTGTATGAGGCCATGAATGAATATTATTTTCCCGATTGAATCAGTTTCCATATGGCCAGTAGATTACCTGTTTTAACATAACAGGGGAAAAATTACCAACCCAAAGCTTTTAGCTTTGTCTTACTGCAATCAAAGTCTGATTTTATTATGCCGTGAAATAGGTGGTCACCACAACATAAGATAACTGAGCAATAATGTATTTGTTGTACCTAGTCTGATGAGCTGGAAAGATCTCTCAGTTGGTACCATTAAGTAGCAGAAGTTATAAAGTAATTGAGATGTTCAAATACAAAACTGTAGGAATATGGACAGGTTTGAAAACATGGTGTTTTATTTGGCTGCACAGTATGTTAGAAATCAGGTAAATGTGCTAAGCAAGTTCTTTCAGTGGTACTTTTCTCAGCTGAGGAAGGAGTGCAAAGGGACACTGATTTTGGTAATTCTAATGCGCAGGGAAATATCTGATTATACCCCTGCAATAAAGAATAGAGCATACATAATACACAGTGACACAAGTGAATCCCAAAAAGATAAAATGGAACATTTAAAGCATGACCTTTTCATGACCTTTGATCTTGACTTTAAAAATTTTTAACAGTTATTTTAATAGTTATTTTTGAAGGATGCTGATTTGGCTCGTGCTTGCTCTACTGAGTCATCGAATTATTGATTTAATCAATCAGGAAACTCACCTGCTACTATTTACTCCTGTGTGCTAGGAAAACTAACAAAAAAGTTGCTACTAAAACAAGTATAAACCTTTTTTTAGACCTTTAAGGACATTATTTGATTCACTGAAAGGCAATCATTTGAATAAACACAGGAAAACTGAAGAGTTAAGACATGTATATGTAAAATATATATACATTTTACACACGCACATATATATAAGAGTTAGTAGATGTCTGTGTGATGACTGTGCTGTTCCCATTGCCTATACATGTGTATGGCTGCTTTGCAAAGGTTTCACTGTGGACCCTGGATACACAGAATGCTCTTCTGCACAGGCATTTTTTTTGTGAGCCAGTAGAAGTTCCTCTTTGCTTCTCTTTTCCACGGTGCTTGTGTTCTTCTGTCAATATTATCCCCTGCAAACACATTTGCTGCACAAGTTCAGTTAAGCTGAATTTCTTCCACTGCATTGAGGATGGCGAAGCTAAGCTAACTGCAAGGAAAACACACTTGTCTTGAGGCCAGTTGGCTTTTCTAAATAAAGCCACTTGGGGACTACTGGCTCATACTTGAGCGGATAGGATTTGGGAAGACATTTGAAATGATACTTTAGATTTATTTCTAGAAATATCTTATTTTATTTTAGATAGGATATACAATGTGTCCGTTGAGCACATGCATTCTTATAGACTTCATCCATGCAACATTTGGTGAAGAAGGAGATGGGACCATAATATGAAACAGGAAGGGGCCTGCAGGTGATTGAAGCAGGGGGTACTGCTATGTTGCAGGCAATTAGAAAACTCCTGATGGGGTTGAATTGCTCTATTACACCCCTAGGTTTTTCTCATATTTTTTGCCAGGGAAAGTAATTTTATTTTCCTTCCCAGCGTGATTGTTTTGCATATATTGCTTGATTTAGAGCTAACAAGGTAGATATAACTTAGAGCCCTTTGTAGATCTAATACTTTGACCCAATTCCAAACTGTAAAACAGCAGCTATCCCAATATTAATCTGGTTCTGTTGCAGGATGTGATGGATGGCTGTGTGGGAGATAGTAGAGCACTAGTTTAAGTTAATTGAATTTGGGATGATTGGTTAAACAGCAGCTGGTGTTAGATGTGCATAATAGGATATAAATCCCTGCTTAATTTCTTCTGTGGGCTCCCTTTATATTTCCAGAATTTTATGTTGCAAATGCTTCCATACATCACTGGAAATACTGTTTACCAAAAATACTGTTGAAGGTTATATAAAAATGAGGATTGCTTAAATGTGTATATTTGTGCATATGTTGTGTGTTACTTTTTCTCTTTTAAACACAATTACTTTTTTTTTCCCAAAATAATATACTTACATGCTTTATGGTAAAATGCTAAACTGTACAAGACTATTGGTATATAATAATTTTTAGTTTTTAACAGAAATTTAACAATAACTATATCAGAAAACTACTTGGTTTCAGTGTATGGCAATATGTATACACAAGGAATGAAAATACTCCCAACCTGCTGGTTTGTATTCAGAATATCTGCTTTGACAAAACTTTGATTACTGTGATTGTACACAGTGATTTGAGGTGATATGTCATATACTGGAGTTGAAAATATTCTGTACTAAAGTATCAAAAAGGTTGAACTTCTTTCATTTGATTATAACAGTTTTTTTTTTTTTTTGGCATACTAATGTTGACTTTTTCCATTTTAGATTGCCCTCTTGGATTCTCCAACAGCTTTAAGTATGGAGGAAAAGCTTCAGCAGAATGAAGCACGAGTAAGTTCTTGTTTGATACATCAAATCAGAAAGAAAATGGGAGGGTCTCGATGCAAAACAAGATGCAGTAGTTTTCAGATTTCTTAGGGAGGGAGGGGAAATAAATGTATTTTGTTTTCCTTTCAAACAGCATTTTCTTGATCTTTACCCGTATTTAACTCTTATTTTTGTTGTCCTATTAATGCAAGATAACATTATAAACAAATTGTGCCTCTCTAATATTTACATAACTCTTTTGCTTAAGTAAGCCAAAGATATGATCTCAAGCCAGCTTGCCTTATTAAAAAGGTATGTAAAATACAGGAAGGAAAACCCACTGGATTTCAGTGCTAGATTATAATAATCAGACTGATAAGAAACAGAAAATGCAGTAGATACTTTTGGGGGAACTGGTTGACTAAGTTGTGCTTTCGAGTAGCTTGTGCTGTATGTTTTCCAAATGTGTCAGTCCCCAAATCTGTGCCAATATGTTTGGTGCCTAACGAGCCATGTTGTTTTTCTGTTTGAGCATCGGGTGGGTGGATTTCATGGTTTGTCTCGCTGCAAGTGCTTTCAGTACCCAGTCCAGGAGACCTGCTGGACCACGCGAAGCCTCTTCATATCATATCAGTCCAAAAGAATAGGGATATAATGGTATTCTCATTTGCTTAGCTTACAGTCTGTCATTCTTAACTCGTTAATATTAATTAATCTTATTTTAATAATAGAAATGTAAACTCCATGCTTTATTGATATTATGTATTTTAATATTTATTAAATATTAATATTTAATATTTTTGCCTGGTTTTAGCACTACTGCAAAGCATTTTATTTTATTTTAATAATGCTGCTCAGATTTTGGGAAAAGAGAGAGGAAAGGATATGGAATTCTTCAAATATGTGTTGGTCAATTTATTTGCCATTTTTGGTTCTGAGTATTGTCAATGATGTTGCAATCAAATACAGATACAGATGTCCTTACTGAGTTAAATTAAAAGGCTTCACTGGTGCTGCTTTATAATTACAAGTTCAGCACATTACATTTAGAGAAATGTGTTTTACATACTTAATGGATGCAAAAAAATTTTTTTTGTATATGTTTGTACATTTCAGGAATCTGGTTGTTAATACCAATTTTAAAGACAAATTGGAAACATTATTTTATAAATCGACACTTTAGACTTCATGACAAATATGAGTAAAATGGATGCATTAGTATGTACCTTAACCACAAAGTAGACTACAGACTTATCCGTGTCAAAACTTCTGCTAGGGACACGTTTTAAAACTGTATAGCCTGTGCTGAAACTCCTTATTATGTGTTGCATTCAATACCAAACAGCAGCTTACATAACAGTAATTCTAGCCTTCAGCTGTGAGTTACTTTTCCATACTCTCATCGGATTTTTAAAGCTTGTTGTTATCTAGCTCAGAGTTGAAGGACAATTTGGTTGGCATATGTAGCAGGGTGGTTTTTTTTGCATAAAAACATAAACCTTTCATCTCAGAATAGTTGCATAATATAAACTGCTGATTATGTACTAATTAGGGGATGTTTTTCAAGCTCTGACAGTAATCACTGTTTGTCCTCCTCAGAAGTCTTGGCCTCTCTGTGTGGGAAGTATATTAAGCATATTTTATTATCTCCTGTCAACCTCATTAATAGATTATGTGATTACTATATAAGAAAATTGCTACAGACACAGTTACAGAAAATTCTTAATTGTTTGCAGTGGTTGGAGCTTTTTATAATTAATTGAATGCAATAATTAATTTGTTTGTAGAGATCCAAGGACTGTATCACCATATTGAAATTATCTGGCAAATATATGATACCTTTCTTCAGTGAAGTGGCACGTCCTGCTAAAAGAACAATTTAAAATGATTTTTTGGGATAAAAATCGTTCTGCTATGGTGAATAAAAATATAACAGACATTCTTTAATGTTTTTAACCTTTTAATTTTTCTTTTAACACCATGATTGGTAGCATTAGGACTGATGTGATATGATTTAAAAAATAACAGTTATTTCTCTTGTCTTTTGTGTTCCTGAGATATAGGGAGAAATGAGAAGTTCCTTTAGTTCATATAAGTTAATTGGCAGCTGGGATGGTCAGCAGGAGATTTCAGATGCCACGATATTCAGAGGAACTGTATAGACTTAAAGGGCCTGGCCAAGCACTTTGGGAAATTACTCAATTTCTCTAAAAATATCTGTCATTATTTTATGAGGCAATTCCTGTCCTTTGTTTCATTTTGTAAGCTAAATAAATTTTTTTTAGTTTCTCTTTTTGAGAGAGAGAAATTCTAAGAGTGGTCAGTCAACCATTTGTTTCCAGGTAGATGTATTAAAGGACAAAGCGTAAATTCTGTCATTAAGGAAATTGGGATATGTTTTGTTGAGGGAGTTTAATTAATTTTTAGCTTTTTGAATGTGTGAAAATGTGAGAATATTCTCAGATTGTTGCAGGAGGAGTAATGTTTATCTCAACCGTTGTTTACATTTCAAATTTTGCAAACAATGGAACAGAGGGTCTGTGATTTATTTTTTCAGACATTTATTTCTTTTATAGGTACAAGAACTGACCAAAGAGTGGACGAACAAGTGGAATGAAACCCAAAATATTCTGAAAGTAAGGCAGAGTTAAATATATATAGTCATTTTATCTTCAGCTTTTTTTTGTTTATTTTTTTTTCTCCTGTCTTGCTTTAGTGTATTGCAAGTAGTTCCTTTTGGGGAGGTTTTTAGAGTAAATATGCATTGTGATGTTTTGGAATAAATTTAAAAATAATATCAATAAAAATAGCACAACTCTTTCTTTGACTTGCCATTGTGGACCTCATGCTGCAAAAATATAAGAGACCGCTCTTACAAAAAGTTTTTAAATATTGAATTTTTTTTGTGGGTTGCAAATGAAGGAAATGTGGCACAGGGGCAGGGAGCTCCCTCTTCCCTCGGCATTTGGATTGGAGTATTCACAGGTCTGGCCGATGCCTTTTATGTTGCATTTGGTTTAGAGTGCACTATGTACAAGCATTTTTTTTCCTCCTTGTCGCTGATCTGAGATATGTTTTTTATCATTGATTTTTTTCTATGTATCACTTTGCCTTTTTAAAATTAAAAAAAAAAATCTTCTTTAGAAATTATAGAATTGAGGGAAGAATTGAACAATTGCTATAAGGAGGAGAAATTATAAACATGATAATTTTTGTTATATAGCTGAATATATGACTTGAACACAGAAGCCAGGTTTTTGATATTCTACTACCAAGCTTTTATTATTTTAATTCTTACAGCTTCTGAATTTTATGTTTCTATATGCTGATTTTTCAGCATATAAGTAGAACTTTTATATTATGGGTTAAAGGCAATTGATAAAACTTTCTTGGCCATGAAAAAAGGGAAATTTGCAGAAGATTTATTGGTTCCAGTGCTTTATTCTACACCATGTTACTGAAGCTATGCATATTTTTATTCACTTCTTGTTTAATGACTCTTGAAATCATTGCTACCACACGAATGGGAAAGGGCTTTTTGGAAATTTGCCAGACTGAGTAGCTCAAAATCAAATTATAAACTGTAGAAAGCAGTGATGGTTAGTGTAATTTGAGTTATGTTTGCTAAAAGATTGTCTGACGTGCTCACAGTTAGATGAGGCTTCTTTATTGTCTGTCAGTGAAAAATTTTAAATATTTAACAGTTTCTTCCTGCAGTACATTAAAAAAAAAAAAAAAAAAAACTATAATGCCAAATTCATTCTTTTCTGACCCATTTGCAAGTGTTCAAATACTAATCAAACTTTCATTTTGGTTTACTCAATAAATAGTTACTGAGATGGCATCTGATGGTTTACTGTTTGGAATTTTCAGAGGGATTTCTTGCAGCTATTTCATTTCACTTCATATTTTGACTTTGCATATATATATATATACACACACATATAAACACGTTCTCTGTATGGGAGTGCATATTTTACAAAGGGAATGCAAACTGTGATGTGTGTAGCAGGTCAAAGTTAGTATTGCAACAGACATCTGGCATTTTTATAGGTTTCTGGGGTAATTTGCTTGACTTTTTCCTTCTAACCGATTTTGAATTCACTTTCTATACTTACATGAATGGAGAAAAGCGTCAGCTTTATCCCCAAATCTGCCAAGCTCTTTTTCGTTTTTATGACGAATACAGAATCAGGTAGGTTCTTGAGGCACCTCATCAACACTGAGGATCCATTGCGCGTCTGCTGCTGCTGCAAACCCTTGGAGAAATTAAGAGCTGGGAGGGCAGTGCCACTGATTTCCAAGTGTCAGGGTACGTGTCATGATATGCAGCACTTTTCCAGAAACCAAGTGTACCAAGTAGTGCGTGGCATATTTGGTAAGCAGCTGGGGAGAGGGGAGCAAGATGTTTTTAAATAAGTTTCTAGAGTTTAAGACTGAAGGTAGGGAATTGTAGATTCAAATGAAAACTCTTTGGTCCAGAAGTCACTTTGGAGGAGCAGGAATAAAGGTGTTTTGTCCCATACAGGTGTCAGGGCTTGCTGAAGCTGGTGTAATTTGAGAAAAAAAGTTTAAGGAAGGAAGAACAATTTCAGTTCATGACTTCATTGGATCTGTGTCAGTCAGTGTCTTCATTCTGTGTCGATCTCCGCAGCCTTTCGCTGAAGGGCCTCTTGGGCGCGTGGTAGAGTGGGGAGCGCCTTGCCAGCACAGGGAGAAGCAGGGCAGAAGCTGGAGGATGGAGGTCTGCAGTCTTGCCTATGCTTCTCTCTCCTGCAGAAAACAAAGGGAGTTAACTGCCTGTTTCCTCATAACTCCTATTTTGTCTGACCTTGTTGAGAAGAGTATTTGGTGTTTGAGAGAATGCTCCTCCCAGTGTGTTCCTTTCCTCTGCCTTTGGACGGAGTGTTCTAGTGCCTGGGTTGGCTGCCCTGACACGGTTCTGCAAAAGGCTATTCCTGTCCTCTAGTTCTTGCTCCGCAGCAGCCAACACCACCAGGCTTGGAGAATCCCAATTTCCTTTTGCCCCAGATCCTTTAGGGCATTGATTCTGAAAATTCACGTAACCAGATTGCTCCTACTTCACATATGCCTGCCACATGTAAGTGTGTTGCGGCTGGCTGAATGGCATTTCTCAGGTCACAGGTGACGGGCATTTTTCACACTCTATTCTGAGTATCAGAGTTAGTTCATGTCTTTTTGAATTATTTTCACAGTACAATGAGGAAAAAAATCTGTGAGTGTTTAACTCCCAAACTCCCAGAAGTTGAAAGGATTGTGCCTGAACCTTGAAAAATGCAAGAAGTGAGGTTTGTAGTGCATGGTAGTGTATTTTATTAGATCGACAGATGTGTCTGGAAAAAGTTACCTAGTCTTTCTGAATACAGTGTTTTCATCAGGCCTACCAAACATGATGCATTCAAACCTTATTACTGTTTTGTGGGGAAGATGTTTTCTGAACTTCTTTGCTCTTCCCAGTCGTTTTCAACTTTTAAATTATACCAGCAAAAGCCAAATGCTACTTCGAAAATAATACAAAGAGAAGGGAAAATTCTATCCAGATTTAAAATATTTAGGAAAAAAAACCTGAAAGCAGATTTTTGGGGAGAATGTATTTGGCAGCATAAATTTTGATTTCAGTTGACACAACGCCATGTGTCAGGCTGATGTAGCTACATCCTAGTATTCTTCGTTATTTCTGCCTTTAGCTTTTAATGTACTTATTCTGCTTTTGTATTTTGTCTTTTTTTAGTTCATCCTTACTTATATTTTCCATTACAGTGCGAGTCTTCAGGCTGAGTGTGGATTATGAGTTTGGGCTTTGAGTTTGGTCTGTATGTCTTAAGGCCACTATTGGCTCTGCAGATTTGTTATGATCCTTCAAATACACCATTGCCTTCTTGGATGCATCTTGGGCTTGTGATGGTAGGATTGAAAGCATGTTCAATTTCCCACTTTTGGGAAAAGCGTTTTTGGAGGGAGACTGGGTTTTTGTGGAATCTGCGTTACTGTCAGCTCCGTTCTAAAGCCCGAATGCTCCCAGTGTTCATAATGCAGAGATGAGGACACAGCACTGTTGTTAAACTGGGCTGCCTCCATAAGAAGTATCTGTTGCTGTTCAGCATGGAGCTGCTTGGGATTGTTAGTGTGGCCAGTGTGCTGAGTGTTGTTTCCAGCGCTGATATTTCCCATACTCATTCTTATCCTTGGCCTCCTCACTAGAATATGGCACGATAGCCTGGCTTTACTGATTTAGCACTAGTCTGGCCTCTGGAGCTCTCTTTAATTGAAGGAAAGATATTTTAATGCTTGAGAAACCTAATAAAAGATATGTAGAGTGATGTGTGGTGTGAAAGTGCTGCTTTGAAATACTGTTTGTTTGTAAAATCCATCTGGTTTGGGTTATTTCCTCAAACGTCATTACCTCTGTCTAAAGAATTTCACTTCACAAATACATTTTGTTCTCTGTTCAAGTGTCCTCAACACTTATTTAACCCCAGGATTTTGCTTCCATACTGTTTACACTGATTTTTTCTACATTTTTTTCTCTTTTTTTTTCCCTATTACTAATCTTTGGTGCATATCTCAAAAGAAGGGGAGGAGAGAAGAAAATCTGTTTGCTCTTTTCCTTAGTTTAGTCCTTTTATATGGTCCTGTTAAAGATCAATCCTGGGGTCTATAATTTCTTTGGATGGTTTCTAAGATGGTAGAGTAACCTATCCTACTTTCAATTTTTTCCCATTTCTTTGAGACTTTAATTGGCACAGAACTTTTTTTGATGTGACTATTACATTTGAGTGTGTGCGTTGTCATTCTTCTAGAGATCTTTTTTATTGGCATTTTATTTTTTTTCCTTTTTTGTGAGTGCTTCAATTCCTCTCTGTAACCTTTAGCATCTTTTCTATTAATCTCTTTAAAATTTGTTCTCCTTTATATAACTCTCTGAGATACTTTTCCCTTGCTTTCATTTAGATTTCTTTGCTCTGCTTTACTGTTTGTGTAGAAATTTGTGCAATAATTTGAGCCTTTTGCGTTTCTGCTGCATGTCATCCTTGCCTACTGCACAGATATACTTAGATGCTCATTTCCTTTGCTGTTAAGTAGTGTTAGAGCTACCTTGCATTTCATTGATCCAGCTCTTTGATTCTAATCATGTAGTTCACATTGTGTGAGAGAGCTCAACTGCTGTGAAAGGCTGCAGAGATCTGTCTTTGTCCATTAAAGGACAGGGTCCTATCTCGAATTTTTTTTTTCATGTAATTCTCATAATCAATAATTAAACCAGTAGTTTCTTCTTACTCTGTCTTGTTGGATTTAGTGGCATAGCCTCCTCACTTCCATCCATAATACTAGTTCTGCTGCAGGACTTTGCCACATGTGCAAATATGTTATTGAGCGTAGTGTTTATATGGCCTTTTCCTTTCTTGGGCCCTTCAGGGGGCTAATTTTTATGTCTTTAAGATAGTCATTCCTTTGGGCAGAAAAAAGCTGTTCCTTGCCACCAAGCATTAACATCTACCAGTTTTTAAAAGCTGTGTCTCTTTTTGAGGCATATGAAATCATCAGATAAGGCCTTAAATTGCTGTGAGGAATAAATACAAACAAATGTTTTAATGTTTAATTAGTTTGTTAATGACAAACTACTGCCCAATGCTGTTAGCAACCAAAAAATCCTCTGTGTGTGTTTGTGTGCGTGTTTTTCCCCATTCCGTAAGAAGATTACTAAAACATTAGGAACCTAATGCATGATGTGGTTGTCCTAGATCACTAATGAATAAGCTTATTTTCTATATATAAAATGCATATATATATATATATGTATTTTATATATATATGCATATATATATATAGCATATAAATAAGCAAAATAAGCTTATTTTCTATATATAAAATGCATATATATATATATGCATATATATATGCTTATTTTATATATATATATATGCATTTTATATGTAGAAAATAAGCTTATTCATATATATATATTTGAATATATATAAATATATATATGTTATATATAATTATCAGATGGGCAAAAGTAAAGGCTTATTATTAGTAATCAGTCTTATCACTTTGATAACAGACTTCCCAGTGGTAAAATGATTAAAGAGTTTTGTGAAAGATGAAGCGTATTCTTTAATCCTGCCCCTTGACTTTCTGCAAAATCCCATTAGAAATAAACATGGCCACATGTCCTTGGAACGTAAGTCCTAAAATGTTATAGACTGAATGGAAAAAGAGGGAGCTATGGGAATGTTTTGCAATTATATGCAGAATAACATATGCATAATATTGTATTTAAACTGTTGCCTTTAAGTTTTGGCATATATGTGTGTTTTTGTGTGACAGGAATATAACACTTATTTCTAAGAACTTTTCCCATTTCAGTAAGTGGTTCGTTTTTGTAAAATTGTTGCTGGTTAGTGTTGCATTTTGGTAAGAAAGCTTGTTTTTGGCTTGTGCTTTCAATGAGAAACTTAAAGCTACAGTATTGCTCTATTATATATCATTGTATTAGCACTTTTCATGCTTCCGATTTTTGTTTGATTTCTATAATCTGTGTCTTCTGCTTGAATTTTTAAGGAAGGGTTTTAATAATGGCTGCAGATTAAGATAAGAATACCTACCTATGAAAGTGTCAGGAAGAATTTATATTATTCCTGATTTTGTCGTCTTTTGAAAAATGAATGCTAGTGTTGTTTCTAAGCTTGTTAGCTTTCTCAGGGCAAACACATAGTAATGTAAATGCATCTATCAAATGGGATTTGTATGTCCAGATATGAATACACATTTGCACTAAATGCCTTCTTAATATTATACGTAATCAGATTCCCTTCAGCTGACTTGTGAATGTTATGAAAGAGACAAGCTATTAGAAAAGGTTTAAAGGTCTTTGATGTTAATTTTTCATGCTTATATTTCTCCATCAGAAATCACACAATAAATTCTAATAGCTTCTCTTCTCTCTAGAAGCTCATTTAAACGTGCTTTTGGTTTCTTGCACTAGATGTCACTGCAGATACAAAAATCAGCTTTGCCTACATGATTAATTTAGAAAATTTAAGGTAAAATGATTTGCAACACTGACTTTCCTATCTGTGTAGACATAGTAAAATAAGGAGATGAGAATGCTAAACATTAGATTAGAGGCAAGTCCTGGGGAATCTGAGTAACTGATTTGGTAGAAATGCTCCTGAACAATAATTCACAGGTGAGATGCAGGGCAAAGTGATATTGTACATGCAGGATTAAAGCAATTATTTGCTAGTGCCTTTTTCAGCTATTTGTCTTTTTTAAAATTACTGTAATATAGCTAAAACTTTTAAAATGTACTTATTTTCCTAACCTTGTATCATCAGTACTGTAAGGACATGAGAGAGGCATGATTTGTGGAGTATCTTCTTATTTAACAAGCTGATATAGTTTAAATGGCAAACAGGTTTTTGGGCACACAGGCAACAGGTTTTTGATCTGACCCTTCATCTATTTTTTTTTTTTTTTTTTTTTTTTTTTTTAGCAGATTGCCTGGAAAAACCAGTGGCTGTGACATTCAGCTTCCATTTTAATTATTCCTTTTCATATTTTTCATCAGTTGCTTCTGTGGATTTTTAATTGAATTTCAGTTAATTAAGATTTAGTCAATTTTTTGTTTTTTTGATAAAAATTTTCCTATAACAAAAAAAGTTTATTGTTCTATATTCTTATACAATATTCATCCATGCTTGGCTTTCAATTTTGTCAGCATTTGTTTTATTATATTTGGAACATTGTGTCATTTTATTTATTTACTGACATGAAAACCTAAATCTATCTATCTATCTATATTTTTATATCTGTCTATACATTTTCTTTCTTCTCATCTCCCTGTTTGGTAAGGCATGTAAAGCGAATGTATTTAACATCCCAGGATCTTTATGCGATTGGTTGGCCTATAGAGTTTTGAACAGATCTTGTCCAAACGTGTTTTGTTTTTACCTTAAGCAGAAATTGTTTTTTGGAACTCTGTTACTGCTCAGTTGCCACTACTAAGGTGATTATTTCTTTAACTGCTCATCACATTGCTTCCATCTGGTAATAGTGTCTAGGCCTGTGCAGGTTGAAAAGAAAGAACTCTATAGATAGAATTACCTGCAAAAACAAACACATAATAACTTTTCAAGGGCTTATGTAGTTGTGTTAAGGGCACATGGATTTTTCTTCAGGAAAGCAGTTCTCATCCTCTGTAGTCCCCAAAGCAAAGCTTTTTTGAGTGATTACTCTCAGCTTTGTCATCTTTTTGCAAGAGGAAGAAAAAAAATACTAAATTGGGAACTGGTGCTCCTGCTCTTCTGTAGCTCTCTAATAAAAACACTATTGAGAGTGTCCTAGCCACCTGGGGAAGCCTGAATGCAGCAGTCAAAAGTAGATTTCAAAAGAAATAGCTGTCTGATTCAAAGCCCATCCCTGGCAGCTGTCTGCACCTTATTAAGGAACCTCCTTTCTCCCTTGTAGCCTCTTCAGCCGCTTGCCGTGTCTCTGCAGTGATCTGACCACTTTTAACTTTTGCTTTCTACTAGGAAGTTGCAATCAAGAGGTTCCTAATGCTACTGATGATTTTTTAGTTCCATTTTAAACGGTGTTTCCAACCTGAAATCTCTAGGACCATCTAAGAGGCACAGTCAGGGGCTGCAGCTTCTGAGTTTACCCATTATGGATTAAAACAAGTTGAATTGAGCAGCTTAGTTAATGCAGGCTGTGTGGTTCAGAAGAGTCCCTCTGGTTCCTAGCAGTGACCATTCTCCCTCCCATCTTACCCCTTACACCTGGGGCCCTGCATCTGTAGATTATTTAGGCCATGCTTAGCCATAATCTATCCTTGGGGCTGGTAGCTAGTTTCCTCAAATGAGAGAGAATCTGAGAGAAATGCTTTTGATTGAGCTCAGGTGCCACTTGTTGAACAATTTCTTCTGGGTATTTGTTCTGCTTTTCAATTATTTTCTTGTGGCAGGGAGGGAAGCTAAATTGAAAACAGAGTAAAGGGCTGATTTAGCTGATAGAAGAAAAGATGGAAGAAGAAGAAAGAAGAAATAACCCCTCAAAACTGTTTTGTCTCCAGAACCTGAAGAGAGGTAGTGAGAGGAGCAAAGATAGAGTGTAAAGGGAGAGTTCTCCCTTGGTGTTATGGAAGGGCAGAGAAACCTTCTCACGTCAACATTTCTGGAGAAAAATGTAAATGGCTCCAGGTCTTTCACAAAGTAACTGTTTGTAATAGCTAAAATAATTTTATTTTCCTACTAAACCAGCATATTTAGAAATGTATTTAGCAATTCATTACTGCATAACTCCAATTACTGCTTTGACTCCACAGGACAGTTGTGCACCTGATATGTCTTAATGGACACTCGAGCATCGCCAGGGTTCACACAGCTATGCTGGGGCAGAAGTGCAGTGGTGATGATGCATTTTTTTCTTTATTCTGCACAACCACAGAGAGGTATTTTTGTTGCAATCTACTAGAAGAGGTCTGCAACACAGATGGCAGCCCAAATGTGCTGTTATTACAATCAGCCCGTGTTCTGTTTTCTGTCCTTGGTACACTCCTGCACACCAGTGCCCATGGCCCCACTCTTGCAGTGTCTCTCAGTAGTGATCATTGTGTTCAGACCCTGGTAGGGGGCTAATACACTTCAACTAATCTGCAGAAGTGAAATTGAACTTCTAGGTGGATAAATGAAAATGAAATCCAGACAAATGAAATGCTTCTTCAACTCTGCCATCCCCCAACAAACACCAAAAGTGAAGCAGCTTTTAAAATGAATAAATGCATTAGCTAAGGGACCGGTCTGTTTTTCCTCCACAATTCCATGACTCGCTCATCATCCAGCTTTAGCAACAAATGAGGTAGGAGTCGTGTAGATAATAGTCTAGTTCACTGTATTCTCTTGATTCATTCTCAGAGTACAGTCTGTGGAATGAATTATTCACAGCTCCTGTAGAAAATATATGATCATGTAATTAAAGACTGTATCATAATGCATATGTGAGAAGGGGCTAAAATAAGATTGCCTCTCTCTCTGTTCCACCCAGGCCTTTTTAGATACCTGCATGGAGGATATCCCGAGAGCAGTTGCTACCTTTAAGTTGGAAGGTGTCGTGCCTGCTTCTAGCATCAGCGAAAGGAAAAATCCTATTTTCTCGTTTGAGTGCTGGTACTAAAGTATGCAGATTTATTTTGCTCTGACACTAATGATTGCTCAGTCTAGGCCCAGAGAGAAAGCTGTGAAGAGGTGAAGCACATCTGCTGGACAAAGTTTTACCTGTAGGACACTCTGTGCATTTCATTTCTTGATAGAGAAGAATTGTTTTCCCTTAAACTCGTGCTAGCAAAGGCACAAATCAGCCTGCAGCAGAGGTACCAGCCTGGGAAATGGCTGCTTTGGTGGTGGAGGTTTATAAGCCACTGGAAAACAGTATTTTATAGACTAGTGTCTTGCTTAAGTGGCAAAATGGACACCTATGCTATGGCACCTATTAATCTATGGGCACCTATTAGCCAAGTCTTGTAGTTCTATTTGGGGAACTTCTTCTCCCAAGTTGGTGGTACTTCTGTCTGTACAAGGTGTGAAGTGTCAAGAAGGCTTCCAGCTTATTAGGTTCATCCTTGTAATTCTGGGAACAAGGGCCATGTTTCCTGAAAAGTTTTTCTGAATTTTCTAACGCTGCTAACAGAAATACTTGCAGCATGTTATGTGTAGTGGTGCTTTTGGGTACCACGGAAATAATGGAGTTTCTGTGTATCGAAGTGCAGCTGTCTTTTCATGGCAGATGTTGGCAACAAGTTCTGAGAGATGAGATGAAAAATGGAACGGGTAAGCTCAGCTCATGCGACTAATAACTGATCCTGCAATTCCCTTGTATTTTAAGGGACTAGCATCATTAATTTCCCATCGCTTCAGCTTCACGGTGCTCGTAGTTGCTCATTTGAGCCGTTCTGCATTCGGCAGCTGCCTTTTTAATTGACATTTATTTCAGAGAGCTGCTGATGCCTGTGTGGGCTGCTGCTGGAGCACCTGCGTTTTCAGAGTGAACTGTTCCCAACAAAACTATGCGTTTTTCATCTTGGTTGTTACAGGCGCTTTAATGGGTTTTCTTGATTGATGAGGCTGCTGTGGCCTAGAGTTCTAGGAGACAGTGAAAAATCTGATTAGGAATTTTCTTCTCAGTTGTGGTTTTCTTTGTGGCTTGGAGAGGTAGAAGTCTGTTCCTCTCAGAAGACTGAAGGGTCTTAATTGTATTGTGACTTTTTAATTGTACTGAAACTGGCTCTGGTAGCCAGGAGGATGATCCCTATTTCCTTGTCCTGTTGACTAAAAGGAGATTATGTGATAGCAATTTTGCCCCATATTTAATGTACGCGTACATGAGGCAATAAGTAATCCCTTTCTTAATGAATGATGGTATAAATCATTATCCTTTCACTTGTAAAGGGAGAACATATCCTTTAATTTTCAAAAATATTTGATAAAAATCCCAGCAATCTACCAAACTTCAGGTTTGTTCACAGCTTATAACGTGTTTGCCGCACCACTAATGATGTGGTGATTCCACCATATTTCCTGCTCTTCCCCTTGGGCCCCAAATAGCACTTCCACTGTGCCAAAAAATGTAAAATTTGTCTTGCTCTTCCAGAAAGTGTATCTGTGTCATTCTGAACGCAACATAACATAGGACAAAAATTTGATAGCATATGCACAGTTTTGTAGAACACAGAAAAAACATATTTAACAGACAGACACCAGCTGATGAGACAACCAGCTTCACTAATGCAATACAGAAAATTCAGTTTTCCCTAGTTAATGTGTAGCCTGTCACGTTAATGGAAATCTCTCAAGTATTTCAAAGTATCCATGTTACAAATTCCCATTCAAAACTCCACAAGTTAGATGCTAAGCTCTTCTCCCTTCATTTGTTTCAAAGAATTATTATTAGGAAGCCAGAAACAAAAACAATTTTCAATTTTTTTTTTCTTTTTTTCTCTCCCACCCTTTACTCATCCATTTAAGCATGTCAACAGTAACTGGCTTCCTCTGATTTGCTGTGGAAATTCCTTTTTCCTTTTCTAATTCCATGGTTATAGTTATGCCTTGACCAATCTTCTTACATTCTGAACAATCATATAGTTTTCCTAATTCTGACATTGATGGATAGCCTGGAGAGTTTAATCCTTCAAAGCAAATGCAGAAAGCTCTAGGAGCATCTTTGGTTTGTTTCTGAAACACTTTTCTGCTGTACTGTAGTACTTCCTGCAGTTTGTCCAGAATCAGACAAGAATACTTTATAGGTAGATTATATTTATGGTATGTATATTTGGTATATTATAGTATGTATATATTTATGGTATGTTTATATTTTCCTCTGAGAGGATGTTATTGATTTTTTTTTATTATTATTATTATTATTGTTATCATTATTTTCTTGTTTTTTACAGACCAACTTCTTTTGATGTGAGATAAATCTCATTGTTTTGTAGAAACTATTTGGGTATGAGGTTTGCAGTGTCAGGCAGCTACTGACCTAATATAATAATAATGTAATAGTTTATGCATAAATAGCATGGTTTATATATATTTTAATCTTACAGATCAAGCAGCGTAATTGGAACTTACTAGCCCATAATAGATCAATCGTAGAGTAATCTGCCTTCAAAATAATAACTTGTTCTGTAGCGCTTTCAGTTAAATGTTTAATCTATTGAAAAATCTGTTTTGCTGCATTTGGACAAACTGTTAGTGAAGGTTTTGTTCTGAAAGTGTTTCATCCAATTCTTACATTTTCTGTGTGTCACATATCTGCTTAGAAAACATCCTCCTGCATGAGCAAATCTTAAAATCTTGGATTTTCTAAGACTGTAGGTTTATTTTGTTTTTTGTAACTCATTTTCATATTCCCTCAAGTTCTCATTTTGTGGCTGCATGTTCCCGGCATAAAGACATAAAGCTAGAGACAGATTAGTTTTCATAGCTTCATACAGGATAGCGATTGAACTTCTTATAGTTTGTAGGTACCGAGTTAGGTGAGGAGGCAGTCTGGGGTGTTATAAGGAGTGAATTTAGCTCCTCAGCTCTTCCCCTTTAGAAGCTCGTGTCAATCCTCACCCTCCTGACTTGCTGACTTGCGATCACTTGTCTTTTTGCTGTTGCCAAGTAGATTCCTCTGCAAACTGCAGGCTGATGTGCCTTAAAGGGTTAAAGGAGAGAGGAAAAAGGAGAGGAAGGACCGAGATGCCTCTTATGCCTGTGATTTGCAGTGAGCAGCTCCTTGATACTGCTCCTTCTGTAAGCAGCTGCTGGCGCTTGTGGGTAGCTGGATTGGGTAGGAGGATGGTCGCAGTGGGAATTTCCATGGCTGAGTTCAGGCTGCTGTGTCAGACCTCCAGTTCCATGGCATGGTCAACAGTAGCGTTGGACAAGGTGATGGAAGCTGAGAAAGGTCCTGCCATAGCTCATGAAAACACCCTCTTTTGAATCTAGGGAAAAAGCAGTGAGTCTCTGCTGTTTTTCCATTGAATCTGGACACGGCTGTTCTGAAAAAAAGAATTTCTGGTTGAGGGTAGTAGTTCAAAATCCTGTCGTGCTCGTGATAGGAAGCTTGACTGCTCTTAAAAAAATAAAAAAAAAATAAAAAAAAAATAAAGGCAAGATGTGCTGCCCCAAAACAAAAAAGAAATTGAGTTTTGCTGTGCCTGAAGGAATGACAGGTCCTTAGTGGGATTTTTTTTCCAGGAAGATACAGTTGTCATCTTTCCTTTTGCAGCTTCTGTGGTGACAGCAGAATTGGAACTTGCAGAAAGGCAGAGTTTGGACTAATGATATGGTGATTTCTGTGCAGTACTTCAGGTTCATTTGTTGGCTGATTACATTCTGCAAGGGCACTCTGAATTGTGAAACATACTTCTTAGAGGCTGGCTCCCATATAATAAACAATTAACTGTTTTAAGTTGGGAAAGGAAGAAAAGAAAAGGTTTTCATTTTTCTGATGTTCATATCATCATTTATTGGACCCTGCAGAAAAGCTACATCCATTAAACATTAAACATTTAAAATTAATGTTGCAGTAGAAGTTTTTGTCATTGGAAAGGAGAACTGATAATGTAGCAACTATAAAAGCATGAATTTGATCAGCCTACCTGTTTTTAATGCCGTCTATGTGAGAAAGATAATGACTAGGGTGAAAAAAAACCTCTCTCCCCAAAACTAAAAAAAAAAGTAAGATTTCAAACCTCAATATTTTTCCTGTGTCTAGAGAAAGAGTTGTGCAGATAATGAGAAGACCCAAACTTCCTGACTCCATGAGCTCTATATCCAGTTTTCTGTGCAGCTGAGCTCCCCCCGATATGCACCGCATACCCCAAGGAGCAGGAGTAAGTGGACATACATTACTAGAGTGTCCCTCGGATGGAAAGGGAGTTGTTGTCCTGGAGTCCCAGTGCTGCAAAGTAACCGGCTGCAAGCAGCTCTCCCCTTCCACAGCATCCCCTCCACAACTCGTATTTGCACATTGGTTTCCTCTGGTGCTAAATAACTGTGTCCCATGGAGATCTCCTCTGGCTCCTGTCTCAGAAGGGCTAACAGTGACCTGCCAAGCTCAAGTGTTACAACTGTTTGAGAATTTGGAGATTTATGTCCCGGTGACACTGTAATTTGAAGTTTCCCTGGAGTTCCACTTATTTTTCT
This sequence comes from Crypturellus tataupa, assembly GCA_034781795.1. Taxonomy (NCBI): domain Eukaryota; kingdom Metazoa; phylum Chordata; class Aves; order Tinamiformes; family Tinamidae; genus Crypturellus; species Crypturellus tataupa. The sequence continues at coordinate 838,749 of JAWLRI010000928.1, read as the reverse complement.
GGGTTTTCAGTTTCAATTAAATAACTGGATCCCAGGCAAAGAACAACTTTACAGACAGCCTGTCCCTCCCTGTTGGTGCATGTTAAAACATTTAGTTCCAGTGCTTGACACCCTCGCTGTAAATGGCAGGACTAAGGCTATCCGTGCAACCTGGATTTAGTTTATCTGTCTCAACACACTTTTCAGTCATGTGGTCACATAATGATTTCCCATTATTTCTTTCTTAATTTTCAAAAATCCAAAATCCAGCACACAGTTTGGAGAATGTGAAGTGAAGGAAGCAGTGGCCCGTTGAGCATTGGTTCAAGAGTTAGTGCTATATGTAGTGAGTGTAACGTCAAGAAAAAGGAGAGTATTAAAGTTAAAAGATTGGTTAAATCCAGGGTAATTGTATCTTACCTGTGTTTAGGCTGCTGAGGGGGTCTCTTCAGGAAGAATTTTAATTTGGCCGTTATATTTTAAGGTTGCCAGTCTTTTGAGACCTAAACTGGTGAGCTGAATACTGATGAGAGAATAACATACTTAACTGCAATATGCCTGGGAGGGTTTTATATATAAGTTTTGTGTTAGTGTGAAGTTTTCTTTGTATGAAAGATAACATATTTAAATGTTTAAGACTATAGATTACTTTTGGTAGAGAAATACTGAAGTTTGTCCTGCTCTTAAATAGTTTTGTGGAGGTCATAAGCTTTTATTTACCAGTGATCTTTTTTGGCTTAATCCCACCTGTCAACTGCCTCTAATTATAAAGGATATTGTACACATTAAACCAACTTTGATGTGACACAGCTCTGTAATTTAGAGGTGCAGTAACACCTGCCAGAAATCACTGAGAGAGATGGTGCCAGATAGGGCTGCCCTCTTTTACAGTGGTGCTGCCCTGATGTCTTAAAATCTCAATACGGTTATAAAAATAACGTCAATTGTTAAGTCAGTGAAGACAGTAGGTAAATGCAGCTTTCATATTTCTTTTTGTTAAAATAACTTTTCTTTCTTTTTTTTTTTTAACTTTGTATTCACTGATGGAAAGTCATCCAGCTGAGGGCTCAGGCAGACGAGCAGGGTGTGAGGGCCAGTGGTGGCTTCTTGAGGATTGTGTAGATTGCTCTGCGTTTTCTCCCTGAGGATGTTGACTTCCATTGCCTAAAAGAGCCCGGAATTAAAAACAAACAAACAAACAAAACAAAACAAAAAAAACCCCTGAATCTGACAAGACTGCCAACAGCCAAGAATATCCTGTAGTCTAAATTGCACAGGTTAGATTATTCCCCCACTCCACAGTTATTTCCAATTCAAGTTTAGTTGACCTTATCAAAAATGTGATGGGAACTTTATACTCTAATGAATATTGGAATCTCTATTTTGGCTGTGAAATTGGATTTAAGTAGTTTCTTTTTCACTGAATATGATATTTCTGATGACCTTCATGTTAGGGCCTAATTTATTAGATTATAGATTTCATATTATAGGTTGTTTATTTTTTAAGGACAATTTCCTCTGATAGTGCCTGTTTCTGGTGCATATATTTCAGGTATGCTAAGTCTGGTTGTCTTGTCCTTTATTCCTCTTTTATGTTATGTTTAGCATTTGGGATCCTCTCATGCTGTTTCCTTAAAGCATTTAAACAACTGTACTGGGCTATGGCAAACTAGAATGACTTGTTCATTTTTATTTCCTTATTAGATCTGTGAAAGAAACTGTACTGTCATTAATTGTACCTAGTGAGCATTCCTTCCATCTTGCTGTTTTTGCCTATTTTTGATCTTCTAATAGTCCATTAGTTTGCATTAAAAACTTTACATAAGTGACAACTTGTATTTGTTGTCACAAACGCAGTAAAAGCGAGCAAGTTATTTTCTGGGTGAAAAAAGTAAGGCAATAAAGTACCATCATAATACCTTGAAAATGAGGACTTCTTTGAAAGGACATGTTTATTTTTGTCATAAATATGATCGTTCCAACTAAAAAAAATATACACATAACTTTTTTTTTTTTTTTTTCTATAAACCTGTTGTTTTTCTAATAATTGTCTCTTATTTAGCAAATATTTATGAACTTAGCTAGCTGGAGATCGTTAGCTGTTAGTGCCCTTAGCCTGGCCTGGTAAAAGGCAATGATGGAGAGAGGGGATATGACTGTTGTCAGTGTCTGTATCGATGAATAAGTACCAAAGAAAGCATAGAATTATTTCAGCTCAATGTCAGTAGTAATGCAAAATATGAGTAAGAAGTGACTACTAGTAAATTCATACCAAATATCTGAAATTCTTTACAAAATTGTAATCACTAAGAGCTTGAGTGCCATCTGTAATATGATTTATTATTTTCTTTTGGGAATTGTACTTGGTAACATAGGAGGTCACGTCACTTCTGCTCAGTGAGGAGGAACCTTGCTGTTCTTTCAAACAGCAGCATAACTTCTCAAATTTTGCTTAAACTATAGAATTGTCAAACAAATTAATATTATTTTGATAGGCTTTACTGGTACTTTACTAAATTTTTAGTATGCTGACCTCTTTTAGAGAGATTTTCCTGGAAGAGAGTTAATGTTTACAACTCCATAATGTTTACAAACTCCATAAATGACGCTTAATACATATGCAAACCACGTTTTCAAAGCTTGTGTAAGAAAGGAATTGCATGGTGGAGGATTTTGACCTATCTAAACAGGTAAAATATCCCATTTTAACTAAATGAGGAACAACAATGATAAATATATTTCTATTTATATTAAAAGCACTCATCTCTTCACAGGAATATTAGATTCTCTTCACAGGAATATTTGATTCTCATGGATAAAGATATAGATCTACCACTGTATGGAGGGTGATAGAGGAAAAGCATCAATTATATCCTAGTGACATTGCGGGAAAATGGTATAACTAAAGGTAGTTTAGAATTTTATGGAATGTGCATTCTGCAAAAAGGTTCCTGAGTTCCCGATTATTTGATAAATTAGGGTGTCAAAGCAACATATTAATATGGAAGATTGCAGAATAATTTAGCTTGTGAACTTCAATGGTTTGATGAAAGCCCTAGTAATTTATTTAGCAAAACAATTCCAGGGTTTTATTCTGTAAAACCTCACTGATCTATAATTTACATTGTTTGGTTTTATGACTGGATGACAACCTGCGGCTAAATGCAGAAAGGATTTACAAGTTAACCAAGTCAAAGTGAAAAATTGTTGGTGCTAGTAAATTAGGATTTAGTTTCTCTAGGTAGTGCGTAGATGTGCACAGAGTTCTTCTCTCTAATGCAAATTAAATGCTGAGAGTTTTATCTATTGATGGTTAAGGTATACAGAGCATTTTTTTTATTAAAACATACAGCAATGAATATAGCTGTAAGCAGTAGATTTACTGTACCTGCTTATGCAAAGATTCAGAAAGTTCCACATTATTAAACGACACCCCTGAATGAAGACATACTGGTAAGGAAAAGAAAGCATTAGAAAAAGAGAATAAAATAACCTCTGAAATATTTTTTCTTGTTTTCTGCAAGATACATGCAGGGCTCATGCAGGGTTTCCTAAATTTCAAAGTTGGGGAGCTGATCAGGTAAGGAGCCATTTCTCTGCAAATCCAAAGTGCTGCTTCCATATTTTCCACTTTTCTGCAGAGATTTCTAGCAAGATACCTCTCCAAAAGCATTCCACACTGTGCAATGAATTATTACGTTGCTCTTTTGCCACAAATTGGAGTTTAAAGTAGTGAGTTTTTTTCTTATTCCCTCAGAACAGAAGAAGAACATTTCATCAGATAAAAAAGCAGCCAATATGAATGAGGAAAGTTTTTTCTGATGTTGGTTTTGATGCATAAAAGCAGAAGAGCTCATTATGTGAGAAACTAGTAAAGGCAAAAAAAATCAGTACCCAAAAGAAATATCAGTATTTCTTCTATAACATTTCTAAAATGCATTTATAGGGTGTATTAGATACCTCTGTAGTTGAGCAGCATTTGCTCAACACTCACCTCTGTGGGAAGAAGGTGACGGAACGGGGTGAGTGGGCAGTGATCGTCCCGTGGAAACTTCCTCCGTTCCCGTGGGCTTCTGGGTCTCTCGTACAACAAAGGCCCTCAAGTTTCTCTCCCTTCCTAACACCACCTGAACGCTGGCCTTACCTTTGGCTTTGCTACCTTCCTCTATAACTTCTCTGGTTTTCCTCCTAAGGAGTGATTGCACTTTAGCCAGGCACTTCTATATTTCCTGGTTAACCTGATTTTGTTTAAAACCCCCTCTTCTTTCAGAGCTCTTTACAGAGCCCTGTCACAGGCTGCCCAGAGAGGTTGTGAAGTCTCCTTCTCTGGAGGTCTTCAAGCCCATCCTGGATGTTGTCTTGTGCCATGTGCTCTGGGTGTCCCTGCTGGAGCAGGATGGGTGGACTGGGTGATCTCCAGAGGTCCTTTCCAATCTCAACCGTTCTGAGATTCTGTAATTCACCATCCTGGGATGGGCTTATCTAAATTGCTGCTTTCAGTGAATTGAACCCTGTTTTTTTTTTCTTCCACTCTGGTTGTGGAATGACCAGATGAGGCTGTTGTATTTACATTTCTTCTGGTTTCCTATCCATCTGCAGTGTTTTGAAATAAGTCCTTTAGATGTTGAGAACTTTGAGCGGCATGGAATATTGCTCAGAGTGACAAATATGAGTGAGGAAATGAAATCTGGCCTGAATATCTGGAGGAAAGAAAGCAATTAAGAATTAAGAATATCCTTTATGTACAGTTTCTGTAGGTATATTTTTATAGAGAACTTTGTGCTAGGCCACTAAGGAACTTCAGGTATTTTTTTGAACCCACAGTATAATAGAGCATTTGTGACAAAATCAAATGCACCCAAGTTACCTTTTAGGAAAAGAATTTGGTTTAGTTACAGAGTCTGGATAAATATTAATGCCAGATTTCTGCTATTACCTATTTTAAACCATAACTTCTTTAATTAGATATTATGCATTATTGCATAATTTAAATATAGACATCTGGACAATTGGCCAGCATAATATTCTGTTTTTAATGAAAGTATCCTCACCGCTTTCTCAGAACTCAGTGCCAGCAGTTAGCTGGTCAGTATTTAAATAGAAGAATCGAGCTTTTGCATGGAAAGCATAATGGAAGTTAAATTGTTCCAAGAGATTTTGTTCCTTAAAAGGACAGTGTAGTAATTACATATACTTATTAATGTGTGCTGAATCAGTAGCAGCAGAAAGCAACAGAGGTTTGGCTTATATTTCACTGTATTGGTAGATCATTCTATCCAGACTGGAGCGTCTATCTAGAGTACTAGAAATGTCTTTTGATATCTCTTTGTTTTTGTTAAAAAGGTAGACTTTTATTGACGAGGTTTTCAAAATCATGTATATTTATACACCTGCATACATGTATCTTTAGACTATGTATTAAAGACACTCTGTGTAGGGCCTCATCCCATAACTGTTCTTTGCCATGGGCAGTTTGAGATAATTCAACTTGATTAATGGTTAGGCTCAAGTATGTACTTGACACACACATTTTCTTTCTGAACTCTCAGGACATATCTTCCTTGCTGGCTTAGAAATCCTTGCACTTCTGGTTAATACAACAAATTGAATCAAGGGAAGGATGAGATTTCATAATAGCCCTTAGATCTGTCACAGAGTTGTTCCGACTCCTGACTCGGAACTGAAATTCAAAAAGATCAGCCTTTAAATAAACAAAATTGTCTTATTTTAGCACTGAAAAGTGATTTCTTATGTTGCTAATCAGAATTGTCTCTTCAAATGAGCCCATTTGATCTAGCGACTGCGGAAGAAGGATACTCGGTTCTCACACAGTGACCTGTCAGAGGAGCCACTTAAATTCCCTGGAGTGCTCCTTTCTGTATAACACTTGCTTTATTTTCCATAGGTTATGAGTGCATCTTAAATATAGAGGGAGTCGCACTTTCTGGGCCAGGGATAATTCAAAATAGGGAGTTTTCTTAAATTTTCTGAATTCATATTTTTCTGTTCAGGGACAATGGATTTTTTCCATTCTTGTAATTTCACTTATAGATTCATTGCTGCTTAAAATTCTGTTGTACAGGCAAGAATGAATCAAATTTTGGATTGAACCCAATTGAAGGAGGTCTCTGCCCTTCCTATGGTAGTAAAGATGAAAGAGGGCAATATAACTATGTCTTTTTGGACTTTTTCTTCTCTCTCTTTTGTTTTATAAGAACACATTTAAAGATCTTTTGGTGATAGGGTTTCTGAAATTTAGATTTGAAATTTGGAGTACCCATGCAGAAGCTTTTGAATCTGGAATAAGATTTTAATTGATGTGATAACTCCAGATATCTGATTCAAATTAAGGATTTTTATTAAATTATATTCACAGGTAAAAGCTAATTTACAGTAAGGATTAACAGAAAAAGAACATGTAGTTAATTTCAGCTACTGCTACTACACATCGCATTTGCAATGCTTCCATCAAAAGGATGCATTCTGTGCGTGAGTGATGGTCCTTTACAAAGTAAGGATTTAGAAATGCAATTAGTGTACTTTGATTTTTACATCTGAATAAATAAGCAACACATTAGTTTAAATAAAAATTGCACATATTTTATTTTTGAATGGAATACAATAAAAATAAATATCATTAATATCAAACTCCCCAAATGAGGAAGCCTTTTTTTCTTTATTCTTAATTATTTGTGATAGATTTTTCTCACTGAGTAATAATTTCCTTACCTCCTGGGAAGTCTATTTTTCCCTCCGTTAGGGACGCTCACAAATGCTTTGATATACTGAAAAAAAAATGTTTAACACTTAATATTTTTCAGCTCCCATTGGGACAAAGGTGGCAGTGATTGTGTAAAGTGCCACCAGTCTTCAGTATTTTAAATCTTCAGCCTTGTGGTATAGAAGCATTATAATTTATGTACAACAGTAGATGCCACTCAGTAAATATTGAATATGTGAAGGACATTTTTGTCTAAATTACTTCTTCACTTGAACAATGATTTAAGCTGTGTTTTTTGGTTTTATGGGGTCACTTTTATATAATCAAGGAGTAGCTGAATTCGGTTGGAATGTCAGAAATCTGCAGGGTAACATTAATCACAGCTTTTTGTTTTGTTTTCTATTTTTTTTTTTTCTGAACGCTGGAAAACTTTTATTTCATCCATTAGCAGAGCATTTCCTGTGTTTGTTTTGGGGTGTCTTGTGTGTGTTTTGCCATCATCTCGGTTTACCTGCTTGTATATGTATATTTCCAGCAAGAATTCTGTTTTTTTAACAATATCAACCCTGACGATACTCTACACTGTGCAGGCAGATGAGATCCCACATGTGTTTTCTTCGTTTATGTTTGTCAAGTCGCCGTGCTTTGGCCAACATGCACTGCAGTCTACCCAGGTTTTCTCGCAGACAGCGTGTTGTCCTCATTGGCTCCAAGCGACTCGTGTTGGTGACTTGGAAAACCAGTAGTTATCGGCAAATTTATTTTCTCTGTTTGCTAGCACCAGGAGCAACAAGCGTCTGTATGTATAGACAATATGCAGTGGTGATGATTGGGATTGGTACCTTTACATGCTGAGTTGTCAGTGTTTCTTAGCTCCTCATGGCTTATTGGTTTAAGTAGAAAAATTGACTCATTTGGAAGGGTGATATGTGTAGAAATTCACAGTCTCTATGACCATTATCTTCCCATGTCTAGAAGCCAATAGTGAAAAATGAACTTTATAAATGCTTAAAATTTATTTCAATGCTACATTGAATCTCTTATTTATTGCACACCTAATCTAATTAATATTACATCAAAGGTATTACTAAAAATGATTTTTCGTTCGAGGCTAAATTAGTCCATTTGTACTTCTACTGAATGATAGTTTATCCTACAAGTAGCTGTTGCACAGTTTGGCCCAAAGAAATTTTGAAGAATTGAAGCCATGTACTGCAAATAGTTTGTACACTTGTTGCTAATATTTTCAGTATAATGGGACATGTTTTAACTATTTAGGCTTTCCAAGTGTCCAGATTTTTTTTTTGATTGAGGGGATTTATTTAAAGAATTGCCAAGCAAAATTCAGGTTTACATTCCCTGATTGTACAGAATATTTTGCAGGTTTAAATTCTGTTTAACCATCATGCAAGGTGGTGCGTTGTTTGCTTTTAGCCAGCTTGCCTTCATTATCTTTTATTTGATCTTTCTTATGTGGTATAAGCAAGCTGTTTGTTCTGTCTTCTTTCAAGGAACACCTTCACCAGCTTCCTGAACAACAACCTTGGAAAACTCATTGGAAACACAAAAACCACCTGCAACACAAGACTCCTGCTTGTGTTTTTTTGTGATACATAGATTAAGCTTTATTAAACATGACTCGGAGAATAAAGAGCAGTATTTCTTGAGTATCTTAATGTTCTTTTTTCCACGACAGGAACAAACCTTGGCCCTTAGGAAAGAAGGGATAGGTGTTGTGTTGGATTCTGAACTGCCCCATCTAATTGGCATTGATGATGATCTCCTTAGTACTGGTATCATCTTGTATCACCTGAAGGTAAAAACATGTGGTGCTTCCACAACATTCGTATGCCTGATTTTTGGAGTAGACAAATTATAGTATTAATTTATTATCTAAGTGTTCATTACATGTTTCTTCTCTGTTTAGATAAGCTGTTAAGAGGTTTTAACTGACTCATATTATGGGATCTATCAGTTTATTGCTTAGATTTATCCTAGGGTTCTACTGTTTTACTGTATGTGTACAGTTGATGTAGAAATATTCCTAGTCATATATATTGGCTTCCTCATTCTTCTTGCTGTAAAGCTTAAATTCAAATCAAACGTAGATTATCACAAAAGTGATTCTGTGCAGGACAGATAAGTCTTGAATTTGGTCGCAATTTGCTAACAGTATTGCTCTATGAAAGCATTCTAAGAGTTTTGTGTGTGTATAAACACGTACTTGGTCCAGGATGCTGTGAGAAAGTGGAAGGTTAAATTATTTCTTCACAGGGGAAGGAAGCAGTGAAAATTAAATATATTTTGTCTTAATTAGGAAGGCCGAACATATGTTGGCAGAGAAGATGCTATGTCAGAACAAAATATTGGTAAGAAAGGGTTTTTTTTTCCTTACATTTATTGTTCCTTTAGTTGTTTTCCCTTCGTCCAGTGTCTTACCATGTGAATGAAATGTCATCAGTTTCTTCTGCTTTTGAATTAGTTGTTCATATGTGCCTGCATACTTTATTTTTTCAAAATCTTGTAAGAGATACGAGTTGTGTGATTTGCCTCAAAAGGTATATCTTGTAAAACAGCCTGTGGGCTTAACATATGTTCTTATTCATGCACGCTGAGATTTGCTGTTGATCTATTTCTTGTAGACTTTGAATAGAATTCTATAGAACTACCATCGTTTTTCATGCAGCACTGTCATATCTGATGCATAGTTATTTTCTTAACCTTTATGTAGTGGCAGTATTGTTATATCCAAGGCAATCTCTGGACTATAGATTCACATTGATGAAAATTCTGTGAATTGATGAAAAGTGGGTAGGCTTCTTGCGTTCATTTCCTTATTCATTTGATATAAAAGCAAAGTGACAAGACTGGATTGCCTTGGCAGTGTGTTATTCAAATGGAGTATCATTAAATAAGCTAATTTTTTTTTTAATTCTCAATAAGAAATCAAGAGCCAAATAATTTAGTTCAGTGTGTTTTTTGAAGACAGGATGTCAGATTTAAATTTCAAAATAAACTCTGTGAAACAAGAGCCCCCATGATTTGCTTTATATACTATTGGTGTACAGTATATAAAATTTACATAAGCAGTTTATATACAAGTGTATACATGATTGATAGAAGGCCTGGGTGTAGTAAACCACAAGAACTTTGTCAGTCACTCTTAATAATCATGTGTTGTATCCTCGATCATCAGATTTAAATAAAACTGCTTTAAGGTCAAGATTTTCTCATTATTACTTAGTGAAACTGATTTTTTTAAAAAAGTTCTACAAGTGTGTGCAAATAAACATATTTTAATCTGGTGCCAAAGTATGGGAGAAAAGAAGTTTATACATTAAAAAAAATAAAAACAACAACAAAAGCAACTTTCTATTGAAATAAAGCAATAAACAGCATAAACTTTCAAGGCATATGGTCGTTAAAAGATAGGAATTGATGAGGAAAGGAAGAAGATTTTATCCAAAATAGAGAAAAGCCTTTTTTTTTCAAATAGATAGTGCTATATGTTCTTAGTAAGTTAGTATCAAATTGATAGTCTTATTTAAGAGGCTAATTATTTTATTTCTGTATGTTTTGTTTTAGTTCTTCATGGTCTTGATTTGGAAAGTGAACATTGCATCTTTGAAAATCTCAATGGGACCGTGAATCTAATACCCCTGAATGGAGCTCAGTGCTCTGTGAATGGTATTCAGATCACAGAGGCCACACAGCTAAACCAAGGTATATGTAACTTATGTACAACATCCCTTCTTTTTTTTCCTGAAAACTCCATTTATATGTTAGGGGTTTATTGTTAAATTCATTTCAATTTTGATTCCTTGTGTCCTTTGTTCCAATTGGGAAAACCTAAGAGGTTTTGTTCACTTGGAGAACTGCCATATGGTGAAAAGAGAATTATTTACTAGTTTAAGCTACATCTTTCTGAGTAGAAATTGATAACTATGGCTTGATTTCATTCAAAATCAATCCTTAAAATAAACTCCATGCCAGTTTTTTGTTAGCTTCTTTTTATATAATTTAAGAGTCAGAGATCTTTTTTACCTTCCCTTCCCTTCCCTTCCCTCCAGAGCTTCAGGCCGACCAGTCCTGCTTAACACTCAGTTGTCAAATCCTCTTGTATAGCGGCGGGTTCAGCTAGAGTGTCTGTTAACTGCACATCCCGTAAAATGACCTTAAGGGGAAAGCCAACCCTAACGGAGGAAGGTTTGAGAATTGTAATTTCAGTGCAGAAATTGCAAGCGGAGCAAGCTAGCCTTGGGTAGAGGGTTTTAACTCGTGGTATCAGTAAAGAGTTGGCCGGCAGGGGTTTAGCACTGATGTTGTGACTTAGGCTGTTTCCATGTGCAAGAGAACATTAAAGAACAGGATTATGGAGAAGGTGACAGATTCTTCAGCTGCAAAGCTAAGGTGGGCATGTTCCTTTGAACTTTCTGCAGGGAAAGCCCCTTCCTCTTTGTCTTACATTTGGGTAAAACCTGTTGAGAAGTGATTGGCGTTAGAAGCATTGGCATTAATGGCAAATAGAAAGAGTTGCAGTTGCAGGGAATCATCTTTGCTTTAGTCTACCGCATTTCAAAGGGAGGAAAGGTTTAGTGGGCCTCAGAAGTAGGTAAGTGTTCGGATGTAATTTCCCTCTAGCAAACCCACTGGGATGTGGATGTGTCCGATGACGTGGCTTTGTCTTGTGAAGAGTGGAAGCCCTTTCCCTTCCCAAGTTACTAAACTGTGTAAAAACCTCGCCCTAAGCTGCCCTGTAAATTGTCTAATCGGACTTGAGCCTGCAAGCCAGCATCAGAAGGGAAGAACCATTGCAGTAACCACGCTTACACCTTGTGCGCAATCCGCAGATCCGAGCTGTGACAGCATTTAGCCTCACAGCATGAAATGGCAGTGTCTTTAAATATCTGCTTCCGATATCTCTAACTGCTGATATATTTAAATGTTTGCATTTATTATTAATAACTGTTCATTTGAAAATATGTTAAGCTTTTAGACTGTTTTAAAATGTAGATTAAAAAAATATAAAAAGGAGACATAGTAATTAATTAATACTTCCTTTTTCAGATTACTTCTAGCATTTGTAAATTCTCGTTAATGTGCTCTTTTTGTGTAAATTAAACCTTTTACAGTGTTTTTCTGTTTGGATTTATAAAGATACCTGCATTAATATATCTCAAACTAAGCGTTTGTCCTTTTCTTTAAATTTATCTTCAACCTAAACTGAATTTTCCCTTTTTAGACCAAACTGCCAACTCATCTCTTCATTAGTTACAAATAATTTTTAGAATATTAAGGAGATTAATTATGAATACATATGTTTTGGATAATTCCAAAACACTGATCAAGGTGATGCTTGGTGATATTTGACCTTCTTATCTATTTCATGGTCACTTTGCTTTCTGGCTATTTATGTATGGGAGGAAAGTGGCTAAATTGCCTGGTAAGAGTTCCCCAGATGATACAGACTTCTTGCTGGTTGTTTTTTTATTTTTGTGTGTGTGCGTGCGCACGTGCTTATGCAGGGGGTGTATTTTTAGTAATATCAGTGTATTTGATGAACCCCCTTTGCTGCTTGCATTAAGGAAGAATGGGACTTACTGCTTAGAGCAAAATAGATGAAAAGCAGAATTTTCTGTGTTTCCATAACAACATTTATTGTACAGTTTGCACACATACATTGAGATGGGGAATTTCATTGTGCGATAACATGGACAGTCTAAACTAGTAATTAGGAAATATTTTACAGAATGGTTTGCATATGGAAACAAAACCATCACAGCCTAAGTTCTGTCAAATGTGAATTAAAATCGTAGTTTTCCCTAAAATTCTGGAATAAGATAAAAAACATACAAGATATAAAGTAGCACCATGCAATAATATCTGTGTCACGCTTAGGAAAGGAGAAGTTATTGTGGGGAGGAGCTGTAATTCCTCCTCTAACCTGTGTATTACTGCACTAAATACTTCTGTATCATGTGACAGGCACATATCTCTTCTCTTTCCTCCTAATCAAACTTACGCCAAGTCTCCTCCTACCATCGTATTCAGAACTATACTAAGAGAGAAACCAAGTCGCTGTTAATTTGATCAGTCATTTGTTTTCGAATGTTCACATACGTATATACATTGTTTGCTTTTATATTTGTGAAGTTAGGAACAGTCAAATGTATTTGTAATCACACTGAAATTTAAATTCACTCAAGCTGTTTCCCTTTAATAGCGTGATCCAAAATGATTACAGCTAATTATTTTTATTATTATTTTTATCTTCATCCTAGACTGAAGATATTTCACTGGCATCCACATGACTAGAATAATCAAAATCTCCCTCCGGGCAAAGAGCTACGAGTAAATGAAGCATTTGTGGAGTAGAAAGTTTTACTGGTTTTACTATAGGAGTCGTGACCATCAGGGATCCTTTTTAATAGATTTGCATGAAAAGTATGTCCAGTGCACTTCAAGAGGGAAGGGGCAACCTGCTGCATCACATAAATCACAGAGATGATATTGGATGCCTTTGTAGTTCAAACCTACACACAGATTTGTGAGAAATATTTCTATTTAAGATTAGACTGAGCTAAAATGTTAGTATGATCCAAAATAGAAGTGTGATATAGTGAGCAAGGAGTGATACTGGCTGCGGCGAATTTTGCCATTAATTTTGCTGAGATTGAGTGATCCTACATGGGTTGATATTTGTGATGAAGCTGATTTTCAGAGGAGTAGTCTTAGCTGAAGACAATATTTCATTCTCGGGAACAATTTGCTTGTGGTGAGTAGTGTAAGTGCAATCCTCCTGCAGACCGAAAGTGTAATAGCAGTTTTTTTTCTCTTAAAATGCCTCCCACTGACAGGTAATGCCTGATTCTGTGGTTAACTTGGAAGACTTTGATTTTGGGACCACAGTGAGACATCACTGACAATCTATTTTTTAGTAAGAAGATATTAATCTCAGTGCCAGTGTCTTCAAAATGTGATAGTACCAAGAAAACTTTATTTGTGACCTCTGCCTGTATTTGATTAAATGCAGTAATGGATGTTTTCTGAGATATCTAAACTGTTCAAGGTTTTTCCCCTTGAAAATACTTTTATATTTAAGTCTAACAGTTCTGGTTTTTCTGTATAAAGGCAAGAAAGGTAAGTGAGAGTACAAATTATGGAGAAAGGGAGTTTGTGGTGTATGTGAATGCAGACCTGCCTTGGAGAAGCAGCAGCAAAGTGCAGTTTAGTTTGTCCTCAGCTGTAGTTATGGACATAGCCATGTAATTTGGCACGTGCTGATGTCTAGCCTGCAAGGGAGCAGTGTTGAGAGGGTAGAAGAAGAGTTTGGGTTAAGTGCTGCTAGTGTTTCACCTACATCATCACCCGATCAACATCAACATGTGTGCATGAGTATGTTTGCTTTTTGTGCTTTAGTTTCTTTTAACTGGGAACATGAAGGAATGAATATCCATGTACAGCAGGTAACATAGCTATGATCATACATCTTTATACTCTTTAACTGTTTTATTACTTTAAATTCTAAGCTGAAGTTCTTTATGAAAGCCCTTGCCTACATATGGGATGACTGAAGAAGTATTTGGCATTTTCTGGTGCAACATGTTATCAGTAAGTGGTGTGTGGTTTTTCTTTTTTTCCTTTTCATTTTTTTTCCCTCCTCATCAGGTGCTGTTATATTGCTTGGAAGAACCAACATGTTTCGCTTTAACCACCCCAAAGAAGCTGCTAAACTAAGGGAAAAAAGAAAGGTGAGACTAAATGAGTTTTTTTTTTTTTACCACATAAAGATACTTCTTTATTTTCAACTTCTTTATCCTTTCTTTTCATCAAGTGAAAGGAAGACTTTTTCCAAAAGTTTGTTTGAAGTATCTAATACTTTGATTTTGTGGTCTGTTGTCAGAGTGGACTGCTGTCTTCTTTCAGCTTGTCTATGACAGATCTTTCAAAATCCTGTGAGAACCTGTCAGCAGTAATGCTTTATAATCCAGGGTGAGTAAATTCTGAAATGCATGTGTATAAATTGCACCAGTTCTCCCTTTCAGTGGTTTGAATGGTTCAAGTGGGAGGAATAGAAATTATTTCATTCTCAAGTTAATACAACATTCATGCTAAATAATGGGCTTCTGCATGACAGAAGAACTTATCAGAAATTTTATTTGAACTACTATTTCAAGTCTGTGCTGGAATATGGCATAAAAGGACATTGAGGAGGTTTCCATCATGCTGAAAATCTGCTCTTGCAAGGAATCCACTCTTGAATGCAAGAACAACTGCATCAACACACAGTTGCATCTGACACTAATAAAATGATAGTGTCTGGATTTCAGGAGAAAACGTTTGGCATTAAAACCAAATCAGTCCAGTACAATTATGATACTGTAAGTTTTACATTTATTCCTTCTTGAGAATTACAAGCTCTTTTTTCCTGAAGAAAATGCATTGTAAACTTAAAATAATAATAAAAAAAGATTTCTAAAGTTCATTTAATACCAATGCAAGCATAAAAATGCCTGGAAATTAGTGTCTTAGGTTCTCACCTATATACATTTTAGTATGTAGGACTAGGGTAGGATAAGAAAAACAATTTTATTATACAGTTAAAATGAAATAGAGTGCTTGTAGATTAAGTGTTTTTAATGTTTTTAACAGTGTTCTTAAAGTGGTTTAGGGGTACTTAGTGGTGTGGTTGGTTTGTTTGATTTTTTTCCAATGACTAATGCTTGTGTTTTCAACTGAGAGCAAGATGAACCACATTACTCATCTATATGCTTTTGAAAAGTGGTTCATAAATTGAATGACAGACTTGAGCAGTGCAACTTTATTCCTAAATTTTAATGTGAGATTGCTCTTTGCACATTGAAATTTGGGAAGATAGAACAGATATTGCTAAATTAAAGTTAAATAATGTGTTGTGGACATGTTTAATAGCATTGTTTCAAATGTGATTGTTGCTCTCTTGCTACTCAGTTACTTAAGATACTGAACTAGCTGCTCATAAATTTAACCATCTTTTTCTCAGAGATGAAAGAGAAGATCAGAATGTAGATTTTTTTTTTTCTCTTTTAGCATTTTCAAGTAGGTTGATCTTCCACTGCTGTTGAAAGCTAGAGACAAATCACTGCTATTCTGTTCCTTTGAATTGTGAATCTGCTGCCTTCAGCTCTTCCCAGACTCAGAATAATGTTATTAATAATGACATTTTACAGCACAAAATCCATCTTGCCTTTGCAGTCACTGTGGACTGGGACATACTGTTTCAGCGTTGCTTCAGCTGGAACCTTTCAGATTTACAGTCCAACAGAGCAGCATGGGCAAGGTCCAACTGAATGTGTGCTTAGGAATGGTTTCCCTGCCAGAGATGTTGAGATGATGTCAAATCATGTTTGATAGAAAGGATGTCTTTTTCTGTGAGCCATATAAAAATGCATGTAACAAGTCAATTACTTCTTGGTTGGGATAGATAGCACCAGATTCATTTGGTTTCTGTGTATTTTGTGGAAAATACCTTCTTGCTTCCTTATCAGATCTTAAAACACTTCACATTGCTTTCCTGGAAAGCCTACAGTATGTTTAATATCTTTATATTTATTATCTTTACATATATCAATTAATATCTTTATATTATCAGTGTACTCAGCAATTTTCAGAAACACTGCAATTTTTCCTTTTTCGCAGTACTTATAACTTTTATTTCCCTCCTTCTCTGTCATTATGAGGGAACTATTGTTGACACTGAGGTGAAATAATCCTCACATTTCTAATCACTTTCATACCTGAATTTTACTAGGTATGAAATTATGAGCAGGGAGTTAATTATTAATATTCTCCTGCTAGCCTGCATTCAGTTAATCTTTGTGAGCTGACTCACACAAGTGGGTGTTTTGTCTCGCTTCATTTGTAAATGCAAACTAGGATTATGCTGAAGGCATGTTGAAGTCACAACAGTCTACCCGACTGTCACTTTTTTGTGAGCAATAAAAATTGCCTGTGGTTGTTGCATTGTCACTGTTTTGTAGCTGTTTTTTTCTAAGCAAGGATCCTTGCAGTTGTGTATTTGTAATTTAGGCTCTTATCCCTATCTTCAGACACGTTAACAATGTTTAAAGCAATATATGACACACCTAATAAATGACATTGTCTACACAGTGAGGAGGCTGGCTTTGTCCTAACAGATCAGTGATTTAAAAATAGTAATAATTTCAACTATGACTCCCTTTCCTGCTTTTATCACTGCTGCAAAGACAAGGTAGGCTGTGAAGCTTGCTCTGCTGCTTAACTGAGCCAGGATCTTAGACGTGTTCTTAACATCTTAAACATGTTCCATTACTGATGTGTCCTTATGGACTGCAGTTTCACTGCAGCAGCTTTTCCGCTTGGGTTGTTGTTCCATGACAGTGTTTGCTTTTACTAAGTAGGTGCTAAGCTTGTCTTCTTTCCATCTGCTCCTTTGGGGCGGCACTCTTTTTTTTTTTTTTTTCTGGATCATATGGTGAGCTTGTCCAGAGAGGTAATTCTGCAGAAAATGTCACGTTAAGGGCGACAGGCGGTCATTAAAGAAATGCTTGTAACATGAAGTAGACTACAGATGCTTAAGGCATAGTAATAGTTCAAAGACAGTGACGCTGTACCCGTAAGAAGTTGGACATCGTGCAGAACACCTGATTCCGTTCTCCCAGCTGAGGATGCTTCTGACACAGGGTAGTTCAGCAGCAGTTGTTGTTCTAGTTGCTATTCTGAGTTGCAGTTATTATTCCAAGGGGGATCCATGTTCAACCTGAGTAAAATATACTCAATAAACCTAATCTTTGGACTTCACAGGCAAGGTAACTGTAGCAAAATCATTAGGTGATGAGGAGCATGCTACTCTCTAGGAAAGGAGAGATGTAAAAAGACTATCCTTCAAGAAATTTGGCTTGGATTTTATTTTTATTTAAACAGTAGAAGCAACATATGGCTTGGACTACATGGTTTATTGTGAGTCTTTATAAAAGACAGAACTGACTTTTCACTCCTGTGTTGACCAGTGCAGGTTTCATCAGTTTTTGTAGCTCTAAATAATTGTATTTTCATATGCTTTTTCTTTGTGTGTGGTTTATGTGCCTCTAAATTTGCCTGCGATTTCCTCTATGTGTATGTAGGTCCACAAAGTTTTGATTTAACGTGCAGAAATTCCTTGTATTCCTCACTCCCAGTCTTTGTCATTAATCTGGTGTCATGTAACACAGCTTCAGCTAATAAACCTTGAATAAGTTTTGCTCATAAATATACCCTGAGGTTTTGTGGATCTTTCCTAAGTTCTGTTACACTAAATGTAAAACCACTCCTGGGAAGCCTTAGTCTTCTCATGGAAGTAGCTATTTTTTTTTTTTTTATTATTTTTTTTTAATCATACAAATTGGACTACTGAACTCCTGTTGCACTATCTTTGTAGTCTCACCAATACTCAGTATTTCCTAATACACGTACTAGCAGTTCACACTTTTGCTCTGTGTAAATCAATCTGGGATAACTTTGCGGATTTTCCATTGGGGTTACAGAAATGGTGCTGAATTAAAAATATCGAGTGCTTATCATCTCTCCTCGTGCTGTAAGTGTGACCTTAATGTAAATGTGAAAGGGCTGGGGCTGTTGGTGAGATACGTACATGAAGGGGCTGATTGTTTTGGATTGTGTATTTAAAAAAAATACTCTTTTGGATGGGCTTGTGAAAAATCAGAGAAAATGTAAATTGTTAAACTTGTGTTTCTCCATTTTAAAAGTGGATGGAAACCTCCTCCTTGAGTATTTATGAATGGACGTTCAGTTAACTTGCTTTAGAAACATGACACTGATGTGACACTCCATATTTGCTGAGTTTTTCATTTCCATCATGGGCACGTGTATGATTTCAGAAAGACAAATGTACCCTTTTTAAAAAAAATTGTCTACAAAATTGCATCTTATGGTACATTCTTACTCTTTTAATATGATTTATAAGCTCGTTCACTAACGACAAATTACTAGTGAGTCTGATATAACTGTGTCTATCTGCATTTCATTGAATATTTCAGTCCATATATATATATATATGTGCATAAAAGAACTGATGACTTTTATTTTGAGAAACTTGCTCGTGGAAACATGGACTTTTCAAAGGAAATTAAATAAAGAGTTCTTTGCAATGGTAATATAAACTAATATTATAAATAACAGAAAATCCTCTCCCGTAATTTTTCAGCACTTTGTGAAACCAATTACACTGAAGTCTCAAAGTGTTTTAGACAGATGGGTTTGTGTCTCATTCTGTGCTTGGATATTCCACCCTGCTGATGACTTGGAGCAGTAACGTGGTTGACTGCTCAGTTTAACCTCTGATAAAGCAAAATGTTGTCGAATTTAAAATATTACTATTAGCTTATTGCTAATGTGTGCGGGTTTTCCTTTTTTTCTATCAATTCCTTTCTTAATCGATCACTCTGTTTCCCTCTACCTCCATGGCAGTCTTTTCCCTGTGAAAGGACCCATCTGTCTCAGGTAGAGGAATTCAATTTCTATGTATTGATTGCCATATCTGCATGGAGCTAACTTGCAGAGGCCCTGCTAATCATTAATCTGCCTTGTTTCTCTGCACTTTTATTCCCCTCATTTAATTTTCTGTTCTTACACAAGTGTCAAGCAGCATGGTATCTAATTTGTAACCCTAATAAAAGAAATATTTTTCAGTTATTGTAGACAGTAGTTTTATAAAACCTTTTAATTTCCATTATAATAATCTTTTAAACTGGCACCATGAATTGTACAATATCTTCATTTTTTGATATCCTTTTTTTTCTATAAAAAAATACTTTTTTATTGACTTTTTTTCTCCTTTATTTAGGCTAGAATTTGAGAGGCAACAACGAGAGGAGCTTGAAAAGCTGGAAAGTAAAAGGTAACTTTATTCTCTGTGGTTTTTATGTGTGCATGTATATATGTGTGTGCATGTCAAAGCATAAAAATATATTAAATTTAAAAATAATAGAAGTGTGTGTATATATATACATATATCTGCCTGTGGGCTCATTAAACCATTAATTTTGAATCGCAGCATTAGTCAGCAGGCAGAGAATCTTGATTTGAAAAATTTTATCTTGTTTTTCTATGAAGGTTTCAAATACTTTAATTATTTTCTTGAAGAACTGTTGATTCTCACTGTTTAATAACCAGGTAGACATGCTGAACTGTAGCTGAATGTGATCTGTAGCAAAGGAAATGTAAGTATCAAGTAGGTGTGCTATCTAAATGTGAGTTGTGGTTCTCATTCCTAATTTACACGATATTATTTTAAAAGATGGCAAATGTTTTTGTTGGTTTGTATTTATCTTGAGTTGCCTTTGGATGGAACCTTGAAGGAAAGCAGAAAAATACCACTTCCAAAAACTCTGCTTTTTTAGAGTAATGTTGATATGATATCAGTTATGTTAATATGATTTGAATTCAGATTACAAAGACATTATTCTGCTTTTGTTTTGATTCTTCAGACTTCTGCTTTTTCAAAACTGACACATTGTCTTTTATCTGTGCTCAGGCAATTTTATTAATGACAAAACTGTAACATCTTCAAGTCTCAAGTCTCTTCTCACTTGGAACCCATTAGAGCCTCTAAAATTGTATCCTAGAGGACAATTATGCCTTAAGTAATATCTTCTCAAATTAATCCATTGGCATGTGTGTACATATACGTAAATTTCTATGTACTCTTTGCTTATATGTGTGTGCTCATATGTGTTCTATCAATATTTGGTTGGATTATTCTACCAGCACAAATCCCATTAGGATATTTCCTCCCATTTTGTATATCCATAACTTCAGGGATTTATAAAAACTCTTTAAATGCCTTTAGCGTTTGTCCCCAGCATTCAGCCTATTTCAGGTAATAATAAATCTTAACTGCTGCTACAACAAAATTATCCAAAAAAAATTCACTTTAAACTGCTGAGTGTGATATATATTACAAAATCCTTATCCAGATCTTCTTTCTTTGAATCTTAGGGATATGCTGTCTTTTGTGGAGAAAAAAGGAAAGATTTGAAATCTCCTGTGTAAATGTTTTATTGTAGGAAACAGATAGAAGAAATGGAAGAAAAGCAAAGATCTGACAAAGCAGAACTTGTAAGAATGCAGCAAGAAGTAGAGTCTCAGAGAAAAGAAACAGAAATAGTACAGCTGCAAATTCGAAAACAAGAAGAGAGTCTGAAACGGCGAAGTGTTCACATTGAGAGCAGGCTGAAGGATTTACTGGCTGAAAAAGAAAAATTTGAAGAAGAGAGGTTACGGGAACAACAGGAGATAGAGCTTCAAAAGAAGAAGCAGCAGGAAGAAATCTTTGCCCGCGTGAAAGAAGAGTTGCAGCGACTCCAAGAACTTAATCATAGTGAAAAAGCAGAGAAAATGCAGATTTTCCGAGAACTAGAGAAGCTTAAAAAAGAAAAAGATGAACAATATATCAAGCTGGAATCGGAAAAAAAGAGACTTGAAGAACAAGAAAGGGAGCAGGTGCTGTTAGTGACTCATCTCGAAGAACAAGTTCGAGACAAACAGGTCATGATAGAGCTACTGAAGAGAGGAGACGTTCAGAGAGTTGAAGAAGAAAAAAGAGATCTTGAGGATATTAGAGAATCTCTTCTGAAAGTCAAGGAAGCCCGATCTGAAGGTGATGAAAACTGTGAAGAGCTAGAAACAGCACAGCATAATTTCATAGAGTTTAAAAGGAAACAACTAGAACGGTTAGATATTTTAGAAAAGGATTTTGTTCAACAAATGGAACACCTAGAAAAGGAAATAGCGCATGGAAGAGAAGCTCTGGACCACTTAAAGTTTGCATCTGGAAAACAGTTAGGTACTGTCAAGAAAGAGGATGAAAACTTTGTGGATGTTGCGCTCAAGTCTGAAGAGTTTGAGAAAATAAAGCCAGCAGAATACAGGCTGCAATCTAAAGTACGTCAGCTGGAATACGTGATGAATAATCATTTGCCAGCTCTGCTGGAAGAAAAGCAAAGAGCTTCTGAAGTCCTTGATAGAGGCTTGTTAGGATTAGATAATACTCTCTATCAAATTGAGAAAGAAATAGAAGAAAAAGAAGAGCAGCTTGCTCAATATAGAGCTAGCACAAACCAGCTGCAGCAGCTTCAAGAAACATTTGAATTCACAGCCAATGTAGCTCGCCAGGAAGAAAAAGTTCGGAAGAAGGAAAAGGAAATCCTTGAGTCAAGGGAAAAGCAGCAGAGAGAGGCTCTGGAGCAAGCCGTCGCCAAGCTGGAAAGGAGGCACTCTGCTCTGCAACGTCGCTCCACGATAGACTTTGAAATTGAGGAGCAGAAGCAGAAGCTTGCAACCTTGAACAACAGCAGCGGCGAACAGGCAGGTCTGCAGGCGAGTCTAGAGGCCGAGCAGAAAGCCCTCGAGCAGGACAGGGAACGGTAAGTGCGGTGGTAGCAGCAGGTTCCTGGAACCCATGGGCAAAGGGTGCACATAACCTTGAACTTGATTTTTGAGAGAGCAAATTGTTCAGCTTCCACGTGTTCAAGTTTCCTGTTGGAGCTTTAAGTAATTTACCCAGAATGGAGCCCGTGTATTGCTTTTTAAAGAATTCTTGTTCTCTAATTGCTTTCTGTTCTGTTCAGCTACTTATCTGATCCCGAACAGCATAGTATTTCCATTAATCACTGCAGGATTTGAATAATATTTTTTGCCTGCTCAGAAAGCCGAGGAAACCTTATGCTGTGTCTTTTTGCAGCTATTTGCACTTATAAAATTAATGGATGGTTGTTCAAGATTTATATCCTGGTAGCCAGGATATAAATCCAGCTGCCAGCTGCTGCTCATCTGATGATGTGCTACATACTTGTAGGATTGAAAGTAAACAGGTGTAATATTTATTATTTGTTCTTTGGTTTCAAGGCTAAGAGACCAGCCATAGATCACTGTAAAATTTGACATTAGCTTTGAGTTTATTTGATAAGTACACAGATGCTTCAACACAGGTCTGTGTTAACAAAATCTTTTATGTACAGAAATGTCATCAGTTCTATAGGCAGTAACTATGGATTGCCTTTCAGGGTAATCTAGACCTTTCAGGATAAGGGAGAGTCAGAGAGAGGCATTTTGGGTGAGGTTGAATATTCCTTTGCTGGGGAAGAGGAAGAAACCAGTTTCCTTTGCTTTTGGCCCAAGCAGTAATCCATTGGAATTTGCGCCCTGAATTTAGGTGGTATGGAGAAAGGGCAAAATTGCTACTTTTTAAAATGAGATTTTCAATTGTCCAATTTGATAATGCTAGAATTTTAAAACATTGCGTTATTTGCACAGTAATGACTTCTTAGGATAGCATTTGTGATTTGTTTTTTAATATTCCAATGATGATTATCCAATTCTGCTTTCATACACATTTCAAGCAGCTGTTTACTTGGACAAATCATTCTAATTAGACCGCAAATAAACTTGCCTGTAAACAAATTGATGAGTTCTTTTGTATCCTTTTTCTTTTAAACTATTATCAGAAGATAATAGTTTCTTTCTACATCCCATGTAGAAGTTGCTACTTTTCTTTACAGAGCTACATTGTGTGGCTTTTAGTTAAAAAATCTGCATTGAAAATGTTTGTTTTGTTGTGGATGTTGCCTTTATTTGTCATAACTGTCTTGAAAAGCATATAATTTAGTTTTGTACACTTAGCATCCAACTTGAATAACATCGTTTATAAACAAAGAGACTTTACCGAAAACAGCCAGCTTTTAGTCCTGAAGAGATTGCTGGATTGTGTGATGAGAAGTATAAAAAGAGAAAAATGTAGTCAGCTACAAGACTGAGACTTGAAAAAGTTACTGAAGAAGTGAAAAGAAGTGCTATTTCTTTTCTTTTCTTTCTTGCACAAACTTTAAAAGACCTTGCAGTCTTTGAGTGAATGGCCCAGAGCCCTGTATAATTCGGTTCAGAATATCATTTGTGCGTTCACAGGGATAGTTGACTTTGATTTGGGCAGGAAGAAGCCTGAAGATACATAATAGTATGTTAAATGTTTTGGGCCAGCTATATCATTCTTATGCATGAGTGTTTTCATTTACAATTTGGAGTAAAGCCAAGCCTGTGACTTCAATGTTTTGGGCATTATCACGAGTAGATAAATTGTATGTTTCTTTTTATTTCTCTACATGTTATGGGTGATGATATATTCTAGAAAGAAAGGTTCAAATCAGTGCTAGCCATCAGATTATTTTTAAAAATAGTGTTCATTTGAAATTCTGTGCAAGCCTAAATCCATGATATCTAGATGAAACTTTTTTCTGTGATTTCAATAACTTTTTATTAAATAAACTAGCTTGAATTCTCTCTCACTTCCAGGGAGGACCCCCAAAGCAGGAGTTAACTTGGATTAGATTTTATGCATACGCATTTTGTCTTTATTGGCATGAAATCTATGGCAATAGGTTGAACATCAAATTTAGAGTCATTCTTCAGGGTCATATCACTTAAAAGTATCAAGGTGCATCACACAGCTTGTTGAGTTTATGGCTGTAGTAAGTGATGTCTTTTGGTAGCAGGATGTGTATACAAATCAAGAGAGAACCTGTGTTCATTTACTGTCATTCTGATCTTTACAGCTAAATTGATTTTGCCGTAGATGTGAAGACTCTCATTTCCGTTAGCTGTCTCCTACCTACTCTCTCTGCAGGACTGTCTTGCTGCTAGTCAAAAGGAGCAGATGCTTCTAGCTCTTCCAAACCTGAAGTCATGATTCATCCTGCTTCACTCCAAACTAAACCTCTCCATTATCCTCTCCCTTTACATTTTTCTGTTTTAGCTTCCAGGACAGAAAGAAGTAGTCTTAGCATCGTACTTCAGAGGTTCTATGGCTAAAAAATTTCAATATATGCAATTGTTGTGTAAATGTGGAATGTTGGTTTGTATAGTTTCCCATTTTTCTCTAGGAAGTTCTTCTATTTTTATGTTTATATATGTATATTCTCTAATCTTCAAGTAATGCCTAAAAAACAATTACCTACAGAGACAAAAATTAGAAGCAGAGAAGACTATTACTGTATTAATCTCAGCGACAGTACAAGTGAAAAAGTGTGTTCCACGCATTACTTTGTTGTTATGTAGTTTAATTTAACCAAGTGATAAATATTGCAAGAAGTGTTTTTTGTTTTGTGCTAGATGCCTCAAGCATTTTCAGCCAAATCTATTGTATCAGATTTTAAATATTCTGTCATGTGAATGAATCTGGCTAATGTGAAATTTATTTGTTGGAGAAACTGAAAGGTTACGTTTTGGAAGATTATTTTTTAGGTGTAAAAACAAATGCTAAACTTAAGTCTTACAAATTAATATTTTGTTAGATGCCACTTGCACTAAATGTTATTGAAAGATTTTTATTTACCTTAAAGATACTGTTGTAAATACTTGCCATTCTCGATTATGCCAGCTAAATAGGTATTTTTAAAGCTTCGTAAATATTAATACATAAGGTCTTACGTAGAAGTATCCCAGCCTAAGTACAGCACTTGTCACCTGCACTGCTGGGAGTCATTGGTATTTTAAAACAGACTTGACTAACATTTTATGATCTCTTTATAGCCTGGACCAAGAAATTGAGCAGCTGAAGCAAAAAATATATGAAGGTGATAGTGGACAGAAGGGAAATCATGGCATGTTAGAAGAGAGAATTTCTCATACCAATTCCCCTACCAGCCCAACGAAGCCACAGTCCTGCTCCGTTCCGCTAGTTGATGATAGGTAGGTAGTATTTTCTGGTGGGCAATATTTTGTCACATATTCAAACAAGAGCTTTGGCAAGAAGTAATTTGGATGATCATTGTATCATGGTTGGACTGTAATTAAATGTCATAACGGAACTTAGGATAACCTAGATGTAAAATTAATTTGCTATGCTTTACTTAAATAACCAGCAGTCTAATCTGTGGTTCCCATGCAGTTTGTTTTTGAATAGAGGTCTGCATAACTATAGGCTTAAATGCATTTAAATGTTTATGTTCTTAACATTTAGAGTTACATCCTATAGCATTGCTTTATGCATGCTAAAAGGACCCACAAAAATAAAGGTAAATCTCACTATGCATTTTTAATAGAGCAGCAGCCTGAAATCACTTTAAAAAATATTTTATTATTTCCTCTCCATTCATTTTACATTTATGCATGCAGTAATTAACATCAACGTTTGGGACAATCTTTTTGTTTGAAGGCAAGGATTTTATTGTTCTAAGTTGCCCATATTCCAAAACTCTTAAAAGCAGTAAAAAACTAGATCCCAGCCATCTCTTTCCTCCTCATCTCTCTAACCCTTAATGATGCTTCTGTATCCATAATTTGTCTGATGGTGTTTAAAAATCTATGACCGTGGCATTGTTGAAGAACTCCTGTTCTTTGCAGAGGCAAAAATTGGGCTAACATTAAGCTTGGGGGTTAAGAATTGTGCAAACTTTAGGGTTCTTAACTCTTTAAACGAGCTCTTTAATCTATCTTTTTTTTTTTCCTTTTTATGTAAGAATATGCTTAGAATATGCCTTTTTCATGTATCTCATAGGATAAATGCCTTCATTGAACAAGAAGTACAGCGACGGCTTCAAAATATTCATCAGAGACCTGAGGATAACCATGCTAGACTGTCCTGGTCTACAGAAAGTCTAAAGGTGAGCAGAGCTCAAAAGGAAATACAGAGTTTCAAGGCACCTATGCAACCAGTGATTTAACTTCATTGTTCAATAATGCTATTTTTTTTGTATTTATTTAATTTTGTGTATTTATTTAATTTACCAAAAAAGAAAATGGTAAACTGGAGTTTTTAATTACAAATATTTGTCTGTATTACCAGACAAAAAGTCTTGGTAATGAAGATTGAATAAATGGCAATAAGAAATTTTTAAACAAATTCAAAATGTTCATTCTGTGTTTTTATAGCATTGAATAAAATTCTACCTAAAAGAATAGAACGTTCCTTGCACACAAATGCTTTTTTAAAAAACTAGTAACCTGATTAATCAGATGATTGGTGTAATTCAATTTCAAGGCTGTTTTTAAACAATACAATATAAATAAGAAAATAGTCTATATCTTCCTGTAAATGAGCTTGTACAAGAAGGGCACTTTGTTTGTTTTATTATTACGTGCACCTTTTATTTTCTTAGGATAACGAGAGGCTTAATAACGGCACTGTTCAACGCAAGCTGAAGTATGAGGTAGGTCATAAATAGTCAGAATGAAATGATTGTCTTAAATTATGGCATGCCTGGTAATTAAATTCCTTAACATTTAGCTGCATAATTAGAATTTCAAATTCATAGAAAGATTAATGGAGAATAGAGACAGCAATGTATTTTCTGACATTAATTTGACAGTGATTCTTGCACGTTGGGCACAGCTTTTTCCTTATTTGAAAGGTGTGTTATTATGGTGAAGGCTTCTTCCTTGTTTTGTTATAATTATTTATTTGGAACAGTATCCGTTTCCCGTTTTTAGAGGACAAAGGTCTCTAATGAGGAGGAACTAGATAGTTTGAATTCAAAATACCATTTCATATTTGTGACAAAATGAGCTGTCTGCTGGAAGGGTTTTTAAAACATTAGCAATAACACCAGGGAGATTTTCTGCATATGCAGTGAAGATTTAATATATAGATAATTTTATAGTTTTTCTTTCAAACGGAGCCTTAGACCCCTCCCACGGTACTTGGTTGCCTGGTTGCCTAACATTGTGAAACATGTGGCTAATGAAATCTTGAAGTGGAGAGGAGCTTCCAAATATCTTTCCAGATCGGAGCCTTCATTGTAGGAGGATGGCTACCCTACTTTTCTCTTTTGTCTCTTTATGAACTTTCATGATGTTTTGAATTGTACATTATCTTAATGATGTAGGACTACATTTTCTTTTCTTGCTGTAGTGCAATATTGCTATATTGCAATTTTGTGGAGGGAAAGAAGATATCAACAGGCGTATAAATATCTGCGGTAGCCTTTCATTTACTTGCATTTTTTTGTGTAAAACAAACTTAAACCAAGTGAAATGGATACTGTACAAGAACAGCTGGGAAGATCAACCATTCCTGAATCAATTTTGTTGGATTTGATCTCTCAAATTCTGGTTTTCAAACCTAATCAAAATTAAACTTGCATTTAAGAAATGTTCAGAATGGAAGATCTCTTTAAAGGTGTGTTTTTTTTTTTTTTTTTTTTTTTTTTGTTTTTAACCTTTTAACAGAAAAGTCAACAGTGGCAGCCACATTATGGCTTTCCGCTTTTATCTAAAGATGACAGTGTTGCTTCTGAGTTATGTGGAGAAAACACAGGAATGAGAGACCCTAAAACACAGAAGGAATATGCAGAGATGTGGAGTGTATTTTCTAGTCATGGAAGAATCTCCTCCCTCTTTTCAACAGAAGATGCATTTGAAAATGAAGGGAATAATTCAGAACACAAGAGCTTTGCTTGTCACTATGATACTGAAAGTAACTTTGCTCAGACTAAAAACAGCAGTTCTTTACAGAGGAAGAATATTCCTTATCAGAATATTTTATCTACATCCTTACAGTGGCATGGCCTAAATAATGTACCATATTCACACTGCGGGCTTGCAAATTTCAATCATTTTGATGATAAAAGTAGCATTTCTCAGGATCAGGGCAGCTCAAGACCTGAGTCAGAATGTTTTCACTTGCAAAATCTGTCCCCTTTAGGCCCTTCAACATGTGCTAATGAACAGACTCCTTTTAATAGCAGATCTCGCCTTGTCTTTTCTCAGTCTAGCACAGATTATGAAATAACCTACAAAGAAAACAATTCATTTAATACAGCGCATCGGACCATTCGAGGCCAGTCCAATAATCGGCAGCTTCCAACTGAAAAAGCTCCTTATTTGATCTCTTCTAAATCACTAATTCCTCATTTTGGCATGGGGCCGGAACCAGCCTATGGCTTCGCATACCTTTTCAATAAGCTGTCCTGCTTTTACAAAGATACTGGCACTCACCTTCTCAACGGTACCAGGATTTCTAAGCAGATTAAGGAGCTGGGGAATTTGTGTGACAAAAGTGGGAGATGTGCCCAAGTGGTATCGTTAATAAAAAACCTGCCATTTGTCAGAAACTTGCAAGTAGACATACTTTTCAATTCAGATGTGACTGAAGACATATCCTGTTCTGCAAATGGCACTAAAGCTCCAACTGATAATATCCTTCAGCTGGAGTCCCCTGTGCAAGAGTGCATCCCAACTGGTGCAAGCACAGAAACCCTAGATGTGTGTGCAGGAAAGCCTCCTGAGGGATTTGTATGCCATTATGAAAATGAAAAATTGGAAAATAGTCTTGTGTTAAGACAAAATTTTGTGCGTTTTCCTGATATCCTTTTGAAGCTCCAGGTCTGCTCTCTGGAAACAGTGCTGGAATATTTGACTTGTGCCTTACCTCAAATTTGTATTGGCGTAGAGGAGGTGAAAGGTATATATTGGCTTGCTGTTGGCAATTGCACGAGCCCTGATCCGCAACCTGCTTGCTTGCTTTTGTTCCATTCTGTTTTGTATGTTGTTGTTCTGTCCGTGAAGCAGGAAGTTGGTCAGAATTCCTTGGAAATATTTCATGAGGTTCCAGTCATCACAATAGAAGAGGTTCAAGTTGGTTTTGCTGGGCAACATATTAGACTTCTGTGTTCTACTGAAGATAGTTCACTCACAATATTTACCTATGACAAACACTTCACTCAACAAATTTGTCACGACATACTGAGTGTTTTGATCTCTACAGCAGATGATGCTGTTCATTTCAATCACCAACTCTTAAGGGGTGATTTGTTGCAGATTTCACTTGACTGGGCGTCAGAAGTGAACGACTTGGTTTTCGCCAGTGGAGTACGATTGTCCTGTAAATTCAGATCTGTGCTAGCTGATCTGGTCTACTTACTCCATGAAAATATGGAAAGCAATAAACCTTCATTAGGTGATGTTCGTGTACTGCTATACAGCACAGTGAAAAAAGACTGTTTTAAGCAGGCTGTATATAGATCTCTAGTTCTTACAACTACTCACATAGGTGTCCTGAGGGAAAATGTCTTTTATTCTGCACCGAACGTTTTGAATACTTCATCACAGCGACCACAGTTTGACAAGCTTCAGTTGTACAGTTTGAACGATCTCCGATGTGTGGTTGTACCAGACAAAGAGAATATGACAAAAATTGAGCTTGTATTTTCCAGAAGCAAGGCTGGATCTGATTCTGTTTTTTCTAAACACGTTGAAAAAGAAGTAAATCCTCAACAGACAGTCATTCCGTCATTTCTCCAAAACAGTTTGCATCTCCCTTCCGAAATCTGGAAATTAACATTCAGCTCAAGTGAAGAAGCCATTTGGCTGATTATGCATCTGACTAGATGTTGAAAACCAAAACCATTTAGATACATTCAAAATAAGAGGTAATAGGTGCTAGTAAAATACTCTTCTATCAGTTGGTAAAACAGTCCTTTGAGTCTTTAATGGAGTAGCCTAGGGTATGGAGACACCTCTTACCAACAATCATTATTATTTGTTTCTGTTGGGGGCACTGTAGTATAGTTGTACAAACATTTCCTTGGGAAAATGAGGAAATGAAATTCTTCTATCTTATGTGGTATGTGGATCAAAGCTATAATTACAGCTTTCAGACTTTTATTTTGGGTGTTTCTGTCTCCCTCCTTTTCTTATCAATCTTAATTGTGCCTTCTGCATTCCTCTCTGATTGTCTCTTCTTTGATCTTTCTGACTGACTTTGTTTTTCCCGATTCTCAACTATTTCATGTCCTTGATTTCAGTGTTTCATGAGATTTACAGTATATTTTGTACGCTTGAATTGCAAAGTGCTTACAGTGGCTACAGTGCATTCATTGTCTGCTGTTAATACTAAGGATGTTTGTAATTTTCATACCTTGAAATTTTGGGAAGAAATATCATTGGTATGGATTATTTTTTTCTGCTTCAGAGTTTCACATTCTCTTTCATTAAAATTCATCACAAATGTAAAAGGAGTTACATGTGCCTTATTCAAAACCAGGCTGATTGCACTTGCAGGGACTGATGGATTTGCTGTATCTCTTTTTTTTTTTTTTTTTTTTTCTTGGGTTTCCTACCTTTGCCTAGAGCCAGGGCATTATAGGTTACGATGAACCTTGGAAGCAGTAAAAGAGCAGCAAAAATGCAGTGAGCATCCAAGACTATTTGCTTCTCTTCTTACAAGGAAACAATGCAGAGCTTATTGGAGTCATTCTTTTTCAAAATAGTTAACTCCCTTGTGGAAGAATGAGTCTGGAAATACTTGATGCAAGTTCTCGAGGAAAATGATGTGATGTGCAAATGAAGGTAGTCAAGAGGTGCAAATTTGCATTTTGGTCTTTGGTCGTGCTGCTAAAACTGAAAAAAAAAAAAAAAACAGGGTTTCTCATTTGTGTGCATTTTTTCTCCCATTGTTAAATGGATAGTTAGCAACTGGGGATAATGCCTATAGGATGGAATAAGTTTAACTCACGTGATGTGTCAGATGTCCAGCAAGAGTTTCCCCTTTTTCCGCTTGCTTACTACATGGTTGGTGATGCTGAGAGATTACATCTCCCCAGCCTCTTTAACTTTTTCTGTTCTAAGTACTATTGAAAATACAAGCTTTTAGTTGTCAAGGCTCTTCGGAAGCTTAGTGAAAAACAAAACCAACAACAAACAAATACAAGCTCTTCTTGTCTTTTGTCACCTCCCTTCTAGCAGGAATTGGATACCTTTAAATGCCGTTGCTTGAATGTGCCATCTGCTTTCTTTGAGGGAGATGGCCCTTGGCAGAAGAATGGTGGTGTCTAATCTGAAATTGCAAACTCTACCCACATACAGAGAGACAGACGGAGTTAGACTTCTGTTTGGCTATGAATGTAAAAACATTTCCCGCTTGTTCTTACCGTATGTTAAAGCATGATAATGTAATTCATTTGGGAGTTAAAAAAGCAGTTACGGCTGCAGATGTGGAAGTTGTGACTAAAGAGAAGGGTGGTTTGGGGAGAGAGTTACGATTATTTTCTGTAACAAAGGAATTCCTACCTTAAGGAATTTCAAAGGAAAGAGCAAAATATGTCATTTTATTTTGAGGTACTGGGATATTTTTTTTTTTAACGAGAAAGTCTCTACCAGTATCTCATAGAACACGAGACAGGGTTGTTCCTCAAAATTTTAGTTAGGAAGTGGATCATTTTTTCATATAATGAAAGCCCTTCTGAGTCTTGCTGTATATTAAAAGTAAGTAGCAGTGTCTGGGAAGACCGTCTTGATGAAGGCTACTAAATCGCAGTGATTACTGCAACTAATTCTTTTTCAGCTTGTATCCTAAAGTTAAATATGTTTGTGCACATTGTGTTCCATGCACCGTGTTTTTTTTTCCATTTTAAAGTTGTTTTCAAATCTAACTTGATGGATATTCTGCACTTTCATGAAAAAAATTAACTCCATTATAACATCTTCTATTCCACTGCAAATTAAACATAACCAAACAATGTATATTTATGACTATGAAAACATTATTTAATCTATTAGGACATGTTTTTCACATATATTTTTCTTTTTTTCTTTTTTTCTTCTCTAACTATTAGCTGTTGCTTTTAATAGCTTCATGGAAATGACTGAAAACAAATTACATGTTGATAGAGGTGGTTTTGAGAGTGACTTTACAAGCTTTATGGTTGTTTTACAACAGCAAATAAATATTGTTGCCAAGGCAATGGACTTTTCTTTCTCCCCCCCAAAAAAATTAGTTTCATTTTAATACCCCAGAAAACTAAGTATTACTTTAAAAACCCAGTAACTTGGGGAGAAGTGAAAGAAAGGCAGAACAGAGGGCAGAGGAGGTTTTATTTATTTATTGGCTAGGCAAAGATGGCCAGAAGTGTTTTACCATACAAAGAAAAAACTTTTTACTTTAACATATTCAGTAAAAAGGAAAAAAAAAAAAAGGAACAATTTTCTTGATAAAGCCATCTAATTGAATCTAAAATTCACTTTCTTTGGCTCCTGCGCTTTCTTTTTCAATAATCTTAAGGAATTGATATTCACAATTGACAGGCGAAGAAGTTACACTCCCCCTTCTCTGTAGCTTTTTGGTGTCCTTGCCAAGCCATCTGGGCCACCATACAGAAGGGACTAAGTTTTCTTGCCCTCTTTTTGAGCTCAAGAGGACTTATGTCATGTAGAGTGTACTTAATTCTAAAAAGCCCTTGGATTTAAATTGTCTAGATCCCCTACAGCTTTGCATGACATTGTAAACAGATTTGCTGCATGAAAATAGACTCCTATAGAATTATCTATAGCCGTAAAGACTTGATTGGTATTATTATGAGGATTAATACAAAGTCTACTGCTTTCCTCTGTTTTTGGAATTTCAGCTGAAATTTCTGCGCTCTCCATGCTCTTTTTCCTGGCTGTTCTGGCCAAGGCAATTTTCTTAATATTAGTCAAGTTTTTTTTTTCTTTTTTCTTTGTGTAGTGACTTTTGGTTTTCCTTTATTCTCCCTATGTGGTATGCATTTGAAAGCGGATGGTCAGTCGTTCTCTGGGAGCAAGTCCAGATGATCTAAAGGACCCAATTAAAATTAGTATTCCCCGTTATGTCCTGTGTGGGCAGGGAAAGGATGAACACTATGAGTTTGAAATAAAGGTAAGTACTTTTTAGTTACTTCTCCTCAATATGTGGATTCTTTTGTTTGCATGGTGCTGCTTGCGTTTATGCAATAGTAGCATCATAGTAATAATAAAAATAAATAATAAAAAGCATTTGCACGTAGGTCAGTTGTACGCAGAGGCTGACGGTCAGGCTTGGGCTGAGCAGGTTCAGTGTCAAATAATTCCAATGAAAGTGTGGCAAAGATCAGGATAAAATGAACACTAGGTATAGGAAAGCACTGCATTGAAATGAAAGTGTCAAATATAGAAAATGACTAAACTTGATATATTTACCTGTAGCAATGAAAGTATAATTCAAACATTTTGTACATGTCCACAACTTCCTTTTCGTGCTCTTTTTTGTTATGATTCCTCCCACCCTTCTCTACCCAAGTCTCACTTCTCCAAACTCTTGCCTGCTTCCCCTGCTTCTTAGTGTCTCCCTCTGTTAATGCTCCCTGCTTGAGAGCTGGGAAAATGCATATTCATTGCTTTCCCTTTGGTACCAAGCCAGTGTCTTCTCAAAGCAGGATGTGAGATCTAATTGGAAATGTGCTCTCGGTGCATATGGACATGTAGCATAACTGATCTACACGACACTGGGGACGGAACTGGCAAGTGTCTGCACGGAATGTGCTGCCAGATGCTTCAATAGCTGGGGCAGGTGGGAGGTATGGCCTTTCCTCCCCGCACATAGGACCCTTTTTGAGCTGTGCTTGCCTTCCTCTTTTTTGCATCTTTATTAGGATAAATAATTTTCTTTTAGCTCTTTGTACTAATTTCCTTTTTGAAACATCCTGGACAGAATTTTTTGGACACTTCTAGACAGCATACTTCATTTTACCTTTTGAATTTTGGATTTGTGGGGGCCAGGGCTGCAAAGAATGAGTTCCACACTTGGCAGCACTGTGGCCTGTTCATAATTCTTTCAGTCCTAACATAGCATCCAAATATTTTCTCCTAATGCAAACTCAGCATCTTCTCCATCTCTGTATATGTAACCTTTGGAAATGGCCAGCAAGATGGTCTCTCCACTCGGGTTTATCCCCTGGACACAGATTATACTTCAATGTGTTCAGCAAGTTCTGTTAGAACCTATTAGAGAGACTGGAAATTAGAAACAAAGATGTATTTTTATCTAAGACCTTGTGCAGCAAAAGCGGTCAAGGCCAGCTGCTTGTACTAGTCTGCTGCTTAAATACTCAGTATTAATAGATACTTTTTCAAATAAACTTCTATTTGGAAGGCAATTTTCTACGTGTTTTTTAAAGACATGATGAAGCAGCAGTATTAATCACATCTTACATATTTATGTTAGAGCTGAATTAAGGTGCCAGAAGCCTTTCTTTGTGTTCTTTTCTTCCTTTCATCATGTTGTGATGCACAGAAGGTTCAAAGACAAGACCATTTTTGAAACAGCATATGGGAAGAATTTTAAATCTCTGAGATTGTCAGCATCTGTTACAGACAGTAGTTGTTTTCTGTTTATCTGTTATCTGCTTAGTTCACAGTTCTCATATGATTTTTTTTTTTTTGAGAGTCTTCAGTTATCTTTGAATTTTCTATAGATGAACCTCAAAGATTCACTCCAGAGCACTGGCTGACCCCGAATCGTGTCACAGTTCCCTTCCATACTGCGAAATACTGATGTTTCTATGCAAAGACTTTCGTGCATTCAGCCTAATTGGAGTGAAGCAGGAGCAGGCCTTTTCAACATGTAGTTCTTAAAGCAAATGTTGCATGCACTGTGTGTACCTAAATCAGAAAACAAAAATACCCTCAAAAATTAAGCAAAGAAAGGTTCCAAGTAATACATCTACCTAAATGTGGTCATGTAGCCTGTTCTTTTTTCCCCTCTCTGTTTTTCTTTTAGCTAGTGAGAGGTGAAGTTGCAATGAATTGCGTTTTGGAAAGCACACATTTTGACAGACACTTCAGACAGCGAATGCAGAACAGTCTAGATAATGAGGGACATTTTTCTTTCTGAGGGCTTCAGAATTAAGTGGAATATTTAATTTGCTATGTTTTCCATATGTTTTCACTTGTATTTGTATGAGGGCAAGGGCGAGCGCATTGATAAATTCTGGGAAATATTTTCCGGTGTAGAAAATGGTGGGTAGATTATTTTCTGACAGTCGTCCTGCAGAAGGAAAAATGCAGATGTCTTTAGTATCTACTTTCAGATTTCTAGTTTTTGTTCACTTCAAAGGGGAAAACAAATAAAAGCACAATTCCAAGGCAATCCTCAGATCATGCAAGCTCCTAGATGAAGTGTTTTGAAATATTGCTGTACAACCAGATAGCTTTTCACCCATATATTTTTTCATTGAGAAGATATTTTTAACTTCTGTAATAGAAAGTAACAAGTAGAAAATAAAAAAACATCCAAATTTACTTTTCCTACTGCTGTTCAAAAGAGGATCTACCTTTTTCTTTTCTGGCACTGTACTTAGAGAGTTTGTAGTCTTATAAGTTCTCATTCATTTGTTATTAAATGGGAGAAGCAATCACAAACCAAACTTGGTTGTATTACTTTGTAGGAGTATAACAGAGAGGTGCCTTTTCCTGTTCTCCTCCCTGAGCATCTCAACCAAGTTTTACTGCTAAGGTAGCTAAAACTGCCTTTTCAGTAATAATTTATTAGGTGTCTTAGGAGAAAGCTGCTCAACATTATGGATGTTGAAATTGTCTGCAGGCAGTTTGGTTTGAGTAAATGCAGCACTACCCTGTCACCTAGACAGCTGTCAGATTCACAGACAACAACTTTATTGGTAAGCTCATATATGTGCTCATATATATACACACACATATATATATGAGCTTACCAATAAAGTTGTTGCCTGTACATATATATATGTACACACACACACGCATATAAATATATATATTTCATGTACATATATGCATATGTACATGTTCTTCCCCAGGCTATGGAGCAGTAAGAATCCTGGCAGCTTTGTACTAGATTCCTTCCCTAAAGGCAGCCTTTAAAAGAGGTCACTTTTAAAGATCATGTACGAATTCACTTTATCAGAGCGAATTTTCACAATTCAGTCAGAAATGCCAAGATATAGAATAAAGACAAAAGTAGAGCATAAGTAAGGAGTCACATCATTATTTTATGATTATCCATTGCAGTCTAGTGTTTGTTGATTTACTAAAGTTATTCAGAACAAAATTGCTAATTGGCTAATTAAAGTCAATGTGATGCAAGTATTCTTGAATTACTGATTGTGATGCTTGTTTTCTGCTTGTTTTCACCTCATCTGTAAAGCCTGAGACGTTAATTATTTAGAGAGGGCGAGAGGGTGAATTTCTTGTAAGGAAATACAGTCCAGCGTGCAGATGTCTTAGTAGCAGTGAAGTGTGCTCATGACTTGGGAGAAAAAATACTACCATTCAAAGAGGGACCAATAATCAATTTGCATTGGGTAGACTTGTATGAAAAAAAAAAAGTTTTCTTATTTGTGGAAAGCAAAATAATGTTGCAAGAAGGCCAGTCTTGTTTACTTGCATTTATTTAAAAAACAGCAACAAAAATGCCCAAACCTGGTTCCATGTGTCACGTAATTCAAAATAATTTTTGCTTTCCAAAACATGTCAAACAGTTTCGCTGTTCTGTATCTACCAAGGAAGGCAGAAGGGCAGGAACAGGACATACCAGGGGTTGAAAACAGGCGTTAGCTGTTGCCAAATATTGGGCTTCCATACGTTGTTTCAGTTTCTTTTTCTCTTACTACTCCAGTAACTATTTTTGCTTCCCTGTAAGTTTCTTAGATGCTCGGTTCTGAGGGAACTAGCTTTGTATTTTAGGACTCTCCTTAGTCCTATATCTTTGTGAAATGTAGTTTATGAAAATGCCTATTTTTGATCTTTGCATAAAATCATTGTTAGACAATCTAGTGTTACTTATATCCATTAGGTCAAAAAAAAGGAAAAAAGGAGAGAAAAAAAGAAAAAAAGCTTTCAGGTGCAGGCAGGATCATTCTCTTTTCTCCTCCTCTACTAAAAGAAAAAAAAAAGTCTACCTCTCCCTACAGCATTTTTTCTTGCTATTCTTAGATCACAAGTGCCGCAGAAAGACTTCTATGTAAAATCAAAGGCTCTCGTCGCATCATTTTTATGACACACTGAGGAATTTCTTTCACCTTATTTTAGGCAGTGAAAAGACTTTTTCTCTGCAAAAAAAAAGGGGACTTGTCCATCGCAGTGAGAATTTGGGGTGTAGCTGCTGGCCGGCTTGCTTTGCCCTCCCGCTCTGCTGCTGCCACTAAGCACTTTATTTGCAGGGGCACTTCTGCTCATTGCAACGACACTTCCTATATGAATGGGATGTTCATCAACATATTCATTACCTAGTCCCAAAGTGTTTTAAAGGAACATCATGTACTGAAAGCCAACAAATACGTGTGTGTGTGTATTTACTCTACAAATTAGGACCACATTCTACATAGTGATTTGCTCTTCATGTGTTTCTGAGAAACATCTATGGATTATGTCTGTCTTCATGTGTTTACATATATAAATATAAATGCATATATTCTCACATATAGAGGTACTAAATTCGTGCTAGGTGCTATTCATTAATGCAACAGCCACTGCCTGGGGTGCTACATTAAGGGATGTAGCTACATTAAGGGATGCTTGGGGATATTTTAAGTTGTTTATAGAGCTGGCAGACCTCTGCAGTATGTGGAATAAGTGGATTCAGTTTTTTTTGCTTTGCAATCAGTGCTTCCTATTAAGTAAAGGTCTGTCACTGTAATGAAAGAAAATTTTAGTAAACCTACAAAAGCTTATGGAATTTTAGAATTTAAGGGAACTAAGAATTTCCTATTTTAATCTGATAACCTTGCCTACTGCATGCTTTTTAGTATTGTACACTGTATGTTTATACTTTTTTTTTTCTTTTTTCTTTTTCTTTATTTTTTCTTCTCATACTGTCTAATATAGATAACAGTTCTGGATGAGACATGGACAGTGTTCAGGCGATACAGCCGTTTTCGGGAAATGCATAAAACTTTAAAATTAAAGTACCCAGAGGTAAGTTTTGGTTTTCCAACCTTTCTTCCTTTCTGGAGGAAAGGCTGGAAATAGAGTCTTGAAATACTTTTTTTTTTTGAAAGAAGTGTACTCAAAAACATTGTTTCTGTGTGCTCTCTGCTCTTAGTTTGAGATTTGGCAATCTTTTCAACAGTCTGAAGCTCCAAGGCTGTTGGATTCGGGATGGATTGCTACAGTGAGGCCATGACTAACAGTGCAACCTCTAACCATTAATTCCCTTTACTAATGATTGCTGCTGTTTCCAGGAGGTTTCTGAGTTGTTCACTGCAAAATACTTGCAGGCTGACATCCTGACAACAGCTCATTTAAAAGAAGTGTGTTGTTCCACAGATACTGTTTTATAATAGTGGCGTCCGGGTTGCTGCAAAATGGAAAATCGATCTTTCTGAGCACCCATTAGGTTCAGCGTTCGGGATAGGAAGAGCTGTGGCTGCCAGAGGCTTGGCTCACTGAAGTGGGCACTTGAGACCAACAGAACAGTTGGGGTTTGAGACACCTCTGGGGAGCACCACCCTAATGGTAAAAATGAGTTTTCTTGTGTTCAAGTGAAGTTTTCTGTGTTTCCATTTGTACCCATCGCCTTTTGTTTTGTCATTGGCTGCCACTATGAAGGCTGTGGCCCCATCCTCTTCACCCCCACCTGGTATTTCAGGTCAATGTCAGGTATTTGTACACACTGATAAGACCCCTCCAATGCTGTTCCACACTGAGCAGTGCCAGGTCTCATATCTTCCCCTCATATGGGGATCTTCCAGTCCCATCTTCACTGGCCTGGCTCTGCTTTGCACTGTGGAGCCCTGTGACCCGGCACTCCAGCTGTGACCTCCCTGGTGCTGAATCAGGAGGAGGAATCTTGAGCTGCCAGCAGTGCTCTTCCTAATGCAACCTAGGGTAACACCGACCACAAAGGCCCAGGGTCACCCTGTCCCGCAGACCCCTGAGGCCCTTCTCTGGGCTGCTCTGTGGCTGTGCGGCCCCCAACCCCGCCAGATTTCCCTCCCCAGGGCAGGACTTTGCTTTTGCCTTGGTTGAACGTGTTTCCCAAGACTGTCCCGTCTGGGAAACACTCCACCAGTTCTGTGTCATCAGGAAGTTTCTAAAATTATAGATCTTGGTTTCCACGGCTCATTTTTACTTATTAATATTTTACTTCCTTTTCCTTGCACTCTTTGAAATAAAACAGTATTTGAAGTGATCCTGCTTTGAGAGTTATCAGAGGAAACCTAGGCCATATATTCATGGGCAATATATTAAAAATTATTATCAGGTTTGAGAGAGAGAAAATGAATTGGTGTGCAAAGGCTTTCTTGGTCTTCACTGACATATTTTTTTAAGCTAAGGAAACAAAAGAACAAGGAAGGACTTTGAACAAGGAATTTCCTTTCTGTGAGAATTTCTGTGTAATTTTCTTTCTGTGATCTCTTGGAGACTGACATGTAGTGACGTATAGATGGCTTTAGTGATTTAACTACATGGAAAGTGATTTCTAAATTTTTAATTTTCATATAGGAAACGCATCATATACATTAAGGTATTTTTTTCTTTCCTTAACTGCTTATGTACACACTGGGGCAAATACCAAGTCTTACAAGTATATTTGCCAGTATACTGTTTCCTGAACTATGATCCTCCTTAAAGTGCATTATTGGTTTTCGCTTGTAATATTCTTGAAAGAAACATTTAATGGCTTTATTTACCAAAACAATTAATATGTAGCTTCATCATTTTCTTCTTTTAGGCATTATCTTGCCCCCCACTTTACAATAACCTTAGATAAGCTGTGAAGCAGGTTCAAATATACCCATCTTTGCTATCTGCAAAGCACACTGAAGCTCAGAAGGGAGATGAGCAGTTGTTCATGGGATCATCTACTCTGTTTTTGGTAGTTTTCATCCTGTGACTCAGGTGCCCATTTTGGAATCTTTGTTGCTCTCTGCACCAATATTAACATCCCTAATTTATCCAGCGCAGGGTGCTGGGCTCACTCCTTCTTATGGCACTGCAGGTAATGCAGTTTGTGGCAGAGGAATCCTAGCTACTGTGCAGCTGGATTCTGCTCATCAGCATTTCCACCACCAAGTGTGTCCCTCTTCAGCAGAGGGGAAGAGCACAGCATGATCGATGAAGTACATAATTTGGTGCACTGAAGTAAAGGTGCAGTATTTGCTTCCTTTGAAGGAAACTTATTATCTGTGTTACATATATGAATGATCTATGGCTTCCCATATTTTTTCCTTAACATAAAATACCCTTAATTAATTCTAATTTTGGGTTAGTTTTGTGAAGTGGGAGGAGGTTTGGTGTGTTTAACAAATGGAAAATCACCTGTCTGCTTCTGCTGATCTGTCACTGACCTAATTTGGGACATAGTATGACGCTAGAATATATATTAATACAAATTTGGCAAAGTTACTTCCTTTGTTACTATATATTTTTCCAAATAAATTTGTTCCTTAGGAGTAATGGTATCAAAATCCTTCAAAGCTGTTTTTTATTTTGCATAGCTCACCTTCCAACTCTAAATTAATATTTATAATGAACAGAGAAAATACTGTGTACTTGTTTAATGTATGAGTGTCTTGCTTTTAAAAGTGAACTTCGCAGCTCATTAGTTGCTCAGCTCTGAGTTATGACATCAGTATTTTAATAATTTGTTGATCTTGCATTTTGTGTTACTGCCACTGAATTCCCAAAGTACTGGAAAACTCATTTTGGGGAAGGTTTCTTTAATTAAAAAAAAAAATAGATGGGAGAATTAAAAAAGAGGAATTAAAAAAGCAGCTTAGCAGAGGCAGAAACTCTTGGAAAATGCCATATATATTATATAGTTGTACATCTCATTTTATGTGAATAAATAGATGTTGATAACTGCGTATCTAATTGAAATGTGTCACATGCAAATTTTGCAAGACTGGAGCTGCAGCAGGGTGCCAGAAGCAGTTAAGTATTTGCATTTTACAGAACTATTTTATAAGGTCTCCATGATTGTCACTTGCACAGCTTCAGCTTCAGCTTTCTTACACTGCAGGTTTGTTAATGACTGTCTTAGTATTTGAGGAATATTAATTAAGATGGTACTTGGTTTTAGTTGCAGTAGACTCTCTAATGAGTATCCTTTTGTTTGTCAGTAGTCAGAAACAGAAACAAATAGGCTCTCTAATTGAGAAGTGAGAGCTTTCAGTGCAAGATCTCCTTTTGAACCTTATTCATCTTTTCTTATCATATACTACTGCAAAACCATGATGTATTTCTGCCGAGAACTTTCCTTCGGAAAGTTTCCTTTTGATCCTTGCCTCTAAAGACAGACTTTCTCCATTAGTTCAGCAAGTCGAGCAATGTAGTGTCATTATGGCCAGTGCTCTCCACTTTCCAAGGGTAGCAGAGGAACAGTTTTCTAGTTATTTTTCCATACCTGAATTCAAAGTCTATGATGTCTGTCACGTATATGAGAGTCCTCAGTTCCCACCTGCACTCAGGCCTATGGGCATGATCAGGCCTGGTCTTGTGGCGCTCACTGCTTGGTTTACAGAGCTCCTTGTCACTCTTCCCCAGACTTCTCTCTGGAGCATAACAGCTTCTGAATGATATTGAAGGAAACACTGTCAGGTAGTCTTGAGGTGATTTTATTCCTAATAGTGATTCTAATCTTAAAATGTCATTAAATCCTTGCTAAGCTCGCCAAAGAGAAGTAATTGTATGTGTGTTGCATTGAAAGATTCATTTGTAAGTATAATGGCACATGAAGACAATGTGGAGCCAGCCCTTCTGTAAGGGTGCTCAAGCTTCTGGCTCATTCACTAGAACGTAATTATTGATGTAGTTGGGTATGAATGTATGTGGATATGTATATCAATATATATTTGTATCTTTCCCCACTACCTAACACACAAAAAAGTTTGTTTATAATTTCCTCTCGTTTGCTTTATAGCAAATGCTTATAGCTTCCTCTCATTTTTTTTTCCTGATATGTAATATCATGATGTATAATATCCATTGTTATGGATATCATGATGTATATTATCCATTATATTGCTGAAGCAGCAGCAAGGTCTATGTAAACTTAAAATTTCAGGTTGAATCATATGATCTCTATTCCACTGTGCTATTCCCATATTCCTGCCAAGAATAGGGGAACAATTTAAAATAAAGGATTACATGTATTAGAGCAATATGTGGTATGTAATAATGAAGACAATGTTACAAACTTTACTACAAATGTTATCTCATTATTTTAGAAAGTCTAGATTTACCTCTAAATGGATTCTTAATTCAAGTTCTTTCATCCTCTGCCAACTCAGTGCCACTTAGTGAGTCTAATATATAACAGTTTAAAGATTTCTGTTTTGAATATTTGATCTAGTAAAGAAACAAACTTATTAACATATCTTAATCAGACTGGAAAGATGTTTCTTGATATTAATTAACAAACTTTGATTTTTTTCTTTAATAAAATACACTAAAAACTTAATAGTTTTAACATATTAGCCTTTGAACAAACACCAAGGACTATAAACAATCTAAAGGCTGTTTTTTACTAATAGCAAAGTGCATATTCAAGCACAGATTAGAATGGCAGTTGTTTACAACATTACCTATTGTGCATGTAAATAGCAAATGCAATAATGTGTATTAAAATAATACCCCTGGCATAGTTACCAAAGTATAGAAAAGCATGCAGAAAACAGTTTCTGAAATAGAGATCCAAAGTAATGGGAAGTGCTTTCTGCTTGGGAGCTTTTGTTAGCCTTAACAATATGTCTTTCCATAAATGTCGAACAATAAATAAACCAATAATTTTTAGGATTATCTGTCTGTAAACCTTATAATGCTCTTATAAAAGCTTATGATTATAGGTGTCACCTTTATTCAGTGCAATTTGCAATAGTTATGGTTTAGATTATTTTACGTTTTTACATGTATAGGCTTGTCACCTGTAACAACCACGAAGTACAGAATTATGTTATTATTTTGTCACATACCCTTTTCCCGCTCATATTCCCAATTGTATTTTGTTCAAAGAAATCTAAAAGGCTGTATTTCTATATACGTATTACTTCTACATCGTATTTTGTGAAGTACAAAATCACAGAATTGCAGAAGCAATTTAGTAGGTACATCACCAAATGCTGCATTTGGCCTTTTTCTGTAGCATGAGATTTCCTGTTGGTGATGTCCTTAAAAGAACTTTTAGGGCTTTGCTTAGTACATTAACCTAGGGATGTGTGTGAACAGGAGAAT
This sequence comes from Crypturellus tataupa, assembly GCA_034781795.1. Lineage (NCBI taxonomy): Eukaryota > Metazoa > Chordata > Aves > Tinamiformes > Tinamidae > Crypturellus > Crypturellus tataupa. Next base: position 795,062 of record JAWLRI010000928.1, on the reverse strand, counting down.
TTGTACCCATAAATAAAATGCAAAAATGACTACTGCTAACCACTCTGCAGTTCAGGGCAAGTTCGTTGGTGGGGAAGTGGATTTAGTACGTGTAGCCTCTGTGGATTCATAGTCAGCAACCGGGATATGATAAGATGAGATGTAGGGAAAACGTTGACATATTTGTTTCCAGTGTAATATACCATTTCCGATTAATTTTTATTGGGAAAATGTGTTTAGCATCTGAATTTATTGGCACAAAATGGAATCCGAGTATGGAAGAGTTCTGTGGAAGCCCCGCTTCGGCATTAAGCTGTGAATCTTACTGTTCTGTATCGTAGATTCGTGCAGCAACCTTCCTTGGGTTGGTACAGGCAATCCTCCAGTAACACAGATTCCCTCTCCACCACCTCCTTCCCTTCTTCCTCTGCTTCCCTCCTGTGCTGTGGCTGATGATGAGACCTGCTTTTGTCTGCCCTAGGGAGGCTAGTGAAACCTGGGAGCTTGCACACAGTTTTGTAGGAAAGTACTATTAGCTTTATAGACCTTCTTCTGATAAATTAAGCAAGAGATAAGATTAATCTGCAGGTAGAAGTCTAATGCCAGGTTTCACTGATTGGACTATGAAAAAGTCTTTTATATATGAGTAAAGTAGAAATTGAAGAATGAAGCATTTGGGGAGGGTGAATCATCTCATTCATGAAGCATTTGACAACCTAATTGCTTTAGTTATTTGATAATCTGATTTTCAATGCTCTGCTAAATTATCTAGTGATTTTTGCCTGATACCAAAATGCTCATTTTTTTTTATCAGTCCAGTAGTTTAATATGCATAATGTGAGAAAGGAATGACTCGCAGAAGAAAAATCCCGAGACGATTTTACTAGAATTTGAGTTGCTTGCTCAGATTCAACCATTTCTTGTTTGCCTCTGCATGTCAATAGACACTGAGAGTATTTTCGGCTACAGTCCTGTATCCTTCCTGCTTAGTAAAAGCCAAAGGAGAGGACTGGACTAGTGTGTTTTTTTTTTTGTTGTTGTTGATATATATTGTCTTCCTTTTGAAGGCTGTAAGACTTCAGCTCCATTACCATCTGTTGTTATGAACAGTCTTTTGAACAATCATGTAATGATTTTGTGAAGAACTTGGTCTCATATTCCTCAGACTGCTGGGTCAAGTTGGCTTTTCAAATTGAATCCTTTCAGCTGATTAAGAATATTATGACCAAAACTGCAACTCTAGCTCTTGTGACAATATTCAGATTCATTATGAACCCAAAGTGTAGCTAGTGGTAGAAACTCTGGTTACAGCTGTACTCCCTGGTACATTTTCTCCTCACTCGTGACAGAGATGTGACATCATCATGATAAACTTCATTTGCTGTCTAATATGAGGGATTATTTTAAACTTTGACATGGGAGTGTAGAGCAGCGTATTATAGGATTGTACTCCATACATTTGGAGCTGTTTGAAGAATGAATAGGGAGATGCGGATTGTAAATTTTGAGGCCTAGTAAGAGTATTTAGCTCTCTATTTTGAACTTTCTCTGGTAAGTAAATGAATGATTTACAGTCTCAATGAGATTGAGATATAGATGGCAGTAAACAATTTGAGGTTGCATTCAGGTAAGTCTGAAGTAATGTCACTACAAGAGAGAAAAGTTCTTGAAGTGCAGTTTTCTGCTCCTATCTTTTATAGATGTTATATATTTGAATGTGAATTTGTGACTTGCAGTTTATTTGGCTGCTTTTGCAGACTCAATAATAAATGTTGTTCACGTCATTCTTGGTTGTAAGACCGAAAGGTTGAATTTAAGCATAGTGCTTCACCTCTGTAGGTCCTGTGTGTGTTCATTGTAGAAAGATCACTATCTGCACAAGTCATTTCAAAGAATTTCAGTCCGTCTCCCACCCTGAACTTACCACTGGAGGATCCTGCACGTCTTTCAGGGAACAAGAGTAGGGCTACTCCACTACGAGACAAGCGAGGGACTGGAGCACTGGCAACAGCAGTGACCTCCCTTATCCGGGTGCAGTCCAAGAGTTTGGTTGGTGATAGTAGCAGATTCTGTTACCAGTCGGTGATCATCTAGTAAAGCGAGTTAACAAGTCTGGACTAGGATCCAACCAGGAATTCTGCAAATCAGGATGGAAAGGTCAGGAGACAGGACTGCCTATTGCAGAGGTCTGAGATCCATCAAGGAGCCTGAAATGGAGACGAGGTAACCAACAAGAAAGATTAGGAATCTGTCTAGGAAGTCCAGTCAAAAAGCTTGGAAATGCCCAAACTCATCTACATGAAATAGTAAAACAAATAGAATCATTATGGTTGGAAAAGATCTTCAAGATCATCAAGTACAACCATATGCCCCTCAAAATCGTGCTTGCTAAACCATATCCCTAAGCACCTCATCTACACATTTCTTGAGCGCTGCCAGGGACTTAACCTTATGTCCCTGGGCAGCCTGTTCCAATGTTTGACTGCTCTTTCCATGTAGAAATTTTTCTTAATATCTAACCTGAGGCTTCCCAGGAATTGAAGGCCATTTCCTCCTACTCTATATGTAGTTATCCTGGAGAAGAGATTGACCCCAACCTCACTAGAGCCTCCTTCAGGTAGTTATAGAAAGCAACAAGGCCTCCCCTGAAGCTCCTCTTCTCCACACTAGATAACTGCAGCTCCCTCAGCTGCTTCTCCTAAGGGCTGTGCTCCAGCCCCCTTTCTCTTCAAGGGCTTGTAGCTCATTTTTAATCCTGTGTTCAACTAGATAGCTCTGCAATGTCTATAAGACTAGACATAAATAATTATTGGCTTCGTGACTATAAAATTCTGTTATTGTTGGAGGGGAGTGTCAGTAGTCCTTTCAAGCTTCCACTGGACTGTTGTTTCTCCCGTTTTAAGCTATGCAGAAGACTAGATAACTTTTTTTTTTTTTTTTTTATCAGTCCAGTTTGTTGGAAGAGTGGCTGCTCTATGTCCATAACAAATCAAACTCAACAGCATACTATTTGTTTGCAGGAATATATCTCCGTGGCAACTGTTCTTTAAGACCCTGAGATCTGCCATTAATTTTGAGTAATCCGAAAGATACCTGTCAGAAAGAAACTGCAGCAGAGGTTATTGCTACTCTTTGATAATTTTTCATTATTAGCATTTCCCAAAGGCAAGGATGTCAACATTTACAGCAGTAGTTGGTCACATGGGATGGGGATGTTTCCTAAGCGCTGCCAGCCATCACTGAGATAAGCTTCTGTGCAAGAAGCAGATCGTTTCTAGAAGATGTGCCAAAGCTGCTCCAGGGAAGTCTCTTCTGCAACAGGAAAGGGTTCGGAGAAGTCAGAGGGGTGGCACGCTTGTATGCAGCCACCGTGCGAATAGTAACTGCTGCGTCCTCTGACCTGGGGTTTACTGTAGCAGGGAATCTTTAACCTTGCTAGATGAGAAGATAATGAATAAAATCCCAGATCTTTCATGAAAGGAAAGTAAACCTCATATGGAACACCTTAAAAGTCCTTCATGCTTTTTTTTTCTTTTCTTTTTTTTTTTTTTTTTAAGAGGATTTATGCCACAGGCTCCTGAAGGTTGACTAATGTGTTGAGCTTCGTAGATGTGATCAGTTATTGACATTTCTTTAAAGAATTAAACAAGCATCGTGACCAGAAATTGCACTAAAGTGCACATTTAGTGTATAGCCTGCAAATCATGGGCTGATAGGGTAGAGAGTAGGTTTTAAACCTGTTCGTGCAGTCTGGCTTTCAGCCTGTATCCTTGGATCGAGAATACTGTCTGCTATGCAGCGGTCGTGTTCTTGCCCCAAAAGATTTCTGTCCTGGGGCAAGGCATAGACAGCCAGGTATAAAATCAAGGTTGTAAGGACATTATATGTTCTCATTTTTGACACTGTAGCCTAAAGGATAGTTTTCAAATATAAGAAGTAAGTTTATTTTTTTATTTGTTCTGAACTATCCATGTTTAAATCCATGTTTAAATTTATAAAAATGTTCTGATATCTGAGATCTAAAGATGCTGAGATATTAAAATCCCTGAGAAAATTTCAGAATTTTATAGAACCATGAAAGGCTTGCATGAATTTTCATATATTGTATCAATCACTTCTTTTATAATGTTCTGTATTTAAACACTATTGTTTTACTTATAATGAACAAAACAAATAATTTGTCAAATATTCTTCATCATTTGTGACTGTATCTTGGAACATTACTATTCTGACTAGTGTAAAAATTGCTTTTGGGAAAAGAAATATATGCCTGGAATGCCACGTAGCTTCTTTGGTTGCTGCAAGTTGATTTACTCAATGGCAGGAGGCAGACTAAATGGAGCTAAAATAATACAATAACCAGTGGCCCTCCCATCTCACCATACTTCCAAAAAGCCCATTGAATCCAAGTCAACTTGCATGTTTAAAGCAGAAACTTGGGTGTGGGAGTTGTTGGACATTTTTTCTAATTCCAACTCATCATTCGATAGATGATCATGATAACAGTAAGTTAGCAAAAGCTGAAGAAGCAGCTTCTGATGCCAATCTCATTTGGCAGTTTTGGGTATGATAAAAGGAAGGTTTTGAGGAGATTGAGAGGAAGGAGAATTTTTTCAGAGTTTGAAGTTCTTGTCTCTCTTCAGTGGCAGCAGAAGTTGTTATTTCTTTAGGGAAACAGTTTTGCCTATCTTGGAGAAAGGAAACTGTGTGTTAAGAAGTTCTTCAAAGCTTAGAGAGAGAGAGGAAATTGTTGAGAAAGGTTCCCAAAATTAGAGGCACCAGAGCTGTGGGGACTGGTGCATCTGGAGAAAATGGAAGTGTTGGAAGCGCTATGCCAACCATGGCTTGATGCCGCCAGCAGGACAGATCAGTCTCTGGTAGAGAGCAAAAAAGATGGAAAACAGAAAGAAGAGAGTGTCCCATATGCACATAAGTAAAGAACAGTTTCCACTTTGAGAGGAAGCTCTGTTGTAAAAGCTCAGGAAAGCACAGTTTGGCATAAACTTAGGGGAAAAAAATAAAAAAAAAACCCTTCTGCAGGGACTTGCCTGTAGGGGCTGTCACTGTGGGTAAGGAAGTTGCATGCAATCTTTTTTTTATTTCTGCTCCCTGGTCACTCGGTTATCTTTGCTTTATAATCTTTATTATTCTTGTATGTTTGTCCTAAAAATTCAGGTCTTTACATTGAAAGCAGTCCAGACTCCCGTGAGGAGCTCATTACATCGGGAGGTCTAGTAGGTCCATCCCAGAGCTCTCACAGATCCACAGTTCCACAGATATCCTGCCCATGAGAATATCTCTCAGATAGTAAACAAGAACTGTGATATGATAAAGGGACAGTAGAATAATAAACAATTAGATGAATCACAAGGTATTAAACCATAGCAATAAACTAGGGCGAAGCTAAGAAGCTGATGTGTGGTGGAGACCATGTTGGAAGAGATGGAAAAAAGAAGTTAAGAGAATATTAGAAAAAACAGAACAGGGACACATTTTTTTTCTCTCTCTCCTTAGAGTCTGGAAGTCTTAAGGCTCAATTTTTCAAGATTAATTATGTTACTTTCCTTAAACTTAAAAAAAAAAAAACCTAAAAGTAAGACAGTTTTCTTTCTCACTGCAAAATCAAGTCAGGTGCAACCACACTGGCAATAAAACCATACTACAATCTTCTCTCGGATTTTTCTCTGGAATCTGGTACAAAGGATCAGAAGTCAGACAGACTCTTTGAAAAATGAGAAAATTCTGAGTTGTGAAGCAAACATCAGAGTTAGACAACTTCTTAATAGTTCGTAATTTCCTATTTTTCTTTTCTCTTCTTTTCCTCCCACTTAAATATATCAAACATTTAAGTACAAAGAGAATCAGGATAAAATATTAAAGAAGCCTAAGCTTTCATCAATGTCCGACCTGTTTTTATTCTTAATAAAATTTTTACCTTATCATAGAAGGTATCACTAAAACTTAGTGGGATTTTAGCCACTGGACATAATGAGATGTTTCAAATGCTGTAGATTTTTGCTTGATGTAGGAAAATAGCACTTTTTTGTGTGTTTAGGCAGCATAACTCTCAGCTATTTTATATTTAGAAGTGATGAGCCTACATATTATGTGGTATAGCACCATTTATATATGTGTTTGTGTGTGTATATATGTACATATGTATATATTTATCAGCATTAAATACCTGTTGATATTCTACTTAGAACGAGACTCTGCAATGAAATGTGGAAGAAGTCTAGGGATCCTTTAAGCTGTTTTCAGCCTACTAGGATAATAAGGACCTTTTACTGTCTAAACATGACCATATTACTCTGTCAAATACTGTATTACGTGGTGGGTAAGTATCACAAATTACAGATAAGATTGCTGAGACACAGGCAAACATATGCCTGCAAGCTATATGAGACCAGAAATAAAAATATATCCTTCATTTATTATAAAGATGTTATAAATAAATTGCAAATGCCTTTGCCTTTCACTAAGACTACCACTACGTAGCAACAAGTGCTAATAGGATAAACATCATTAACAGTTAAAAAGTTTACTGCCTAAAAGTTACCAGGAGCCCAGATGGGGATTCTTGAGCTGTCTCGTGGTGCTGTTGTAAAATTATCTTCTGTGAACTCTGGGGGTAAGAGTAGTCCCAGTGTTGCCCTTGCTGTATGTATGAACGCGTGTGCACACTGGCATGTAAATAATGCAATTTGGGTTGGAGGGAGGGTGCAATTAAGCATTGTAGCAGTCAAAATAAAGATTCTGAATCTTGCACGACAGATGCAGAAGCCTCTCAGGAAAGCATTGTAACTCGCTGTTCCTGCCAAGCAAGGGAGAGCAAGCAGGGGAAGCAGTTTCCCCTGACAGAAAACACTGCTCCATCAGCAGCCGCAGAAAATGACGAAACAGACAAAGCAAGAAGGACTGACTGCCAGAAACCTGCACTGCCCCTGCAGTAGGGAGCCTGGGAGAGGAGGGGAGTGCTGGAGGAATTTCAGAAAAGGAGAAAACAACTCCTGCTATCTGCTTCATGCCACCAGTGTTCATCCCTTGGTGTTCCTGCAAGCCCCTGACTGCTGGGGGAGCAGGCAAGCCATGACCCTTTAGAATTCATTTGGGCCAGAGGGTACCCGGGCGCTGAATTCTAGAAGAATAATCTATTTTCTTGAATCTGGATAGTGTGCAGTTCTTTCACAGAGTTGAAGCTGAGACAGACATCTCTGTAAAATCTGTTTGTTTTGAGAGATAGAAGCAGTTCAGGCAGGTCCTGTGCTACATGTTTGTTTATCCCAGAATAAAAGTAAAGAGAATTTTCCAAGTCAGAGAGGCAGAGATTGGTAGCATATATGTAAGTAGACTACATCTGGTAAATGTGTTAGTATTGTACCTTTTTATATAAATATATTACAATGGTACAGGTTCATATTACACTGAAATCACAGTTATACAGAGAACTGCATAATTCGTTCTTCTGTATAAGTGGGACTAGCTCTCGTGTTGCAAAGATGATTTTCGGACTGATGCTGTGATGTCTGTGTAAGTGGTCAGACAGCCTGGAATTGGAGCTTGCGGAGTTTTGAATGTCTCCATTTTGGTGGGGATTAGACTCTGCAGTATGGGTATGTCTGCTCTAATGACATGCAAGGAAAATTAAGGTTTTCCATGGTTGCTTCTGCATCTTGTTGAATGTTTTGACTTGTAGGGGAGTAGTCCATACTGGAGTAAGCTAGGTCTTGTGAGAGTTGCTGAAGTGATGCTGCGGATGCAATCTGTTTCTTGAACTTCCCTCCCCAATGCATCCTAAGACTGAAGGTTTCTCTGTCGTAGAGGTTTTCCTGTTGTAAGAGGCATGACCTCCATTTTCACTGTGTGTGATGGAAATCTGCCACTCCTTTGGCTAGCAGAGGACCCTTGAGAAACGTCGAAGCAAGGAGCAGGCCACAGCAGAAGGGTTGTGCCTGCAGACCTTGCTGAGCACCTGCGACGTCTGGGCCCTGCAGTCAAGACAGGGATTGCAGAGCTACTGAGAGCTGCGTGATGCTTGTTCCGTGGGATGCAAAATCCTTCAATATACGTGTTTGTACATACTGGGATATTCTGTACACATATATGCATAAGAAGTGTGTGTATATCTACCAAATAGAGTTTGGAGCGTGTAAGTTTTCGTTGAATATAATTCTCCATTTTCAAAGCGTTCGGATCCAGCTCCTGAGCAGCAATGAAATTGTGATTTCATTTAGGTACGTAGCGTGACTTCAGTCATCGTGGAGCCAAGCTGCTGGCTGAGAGCTCTCTCGTATGCATTCAATTCCTCCTGCTATAATGGATTTTTCTTCACTTGACGTCAGAGATGTCAGTGATTTGAGGAGCTAAGAAACGATAAAACTAGGTGTCTGACTCTTTCAGGTAGAATGAATTTAGTAAGATTTCCTGGCTCTAGGGGAGAAGGGGAAAAAAAAAAGGAAGAAAAAGCTATCTTCTTCTTCAGACGTGTTCAGGAGGGAAGCACATTTAGAAAGCAAGTAAAGACTGTTGTGCCATTCCGAATTTTACAATCTATCCCAATAATCCTGTAAAAAATAAGCTGAATTTAGATAAAGAAGTCATACGAGGTTTTAGCTGTGATACTGTGGTGTGACTCTACAGTGTAAGCCACAGCATTTTTTTTAACTTGTGCAATCTGGCTTTTAATAGCAGACACTTTTAAAAATCTGTAATAAAAGTATTTACTAGTAAATAAAAACGAAAATAATTTCCCCACAGCTAGGAGGTTATTGTGGTCGTTGTTGTTTTGCCTTACTGTTTTATAGTAGTTATATGATTCAGTGCTATTTAATAACATACAATTTCTGCAAGGGTGGGATTTTTAAGTCCTCAAAAGTATTAGTGTCTATATTGCTGCAGCAGTTGAGAAGGAAGGAACAAATAATGCAGTGAAAAGAGGTGTGAAGGACCTAATTATAGGCTCCTGTTTTGCTATGCAGTACTTGTCCTGTGAACATAAGAAGCAAGCAGAGAAGAATATTTGGAGAAATCTGAGGGATATAGTTGGCACGTGCTGGTGAGACTGAACAGGGATCTCTTCCACCTCCTGCGATGTCTCACATCATTTTATATCACTCCTTTGAAGAAGTATAGATATGTCTTTAATATTATCCAAATCAGAGATGAACTAAAGAATAAGGATAAAGTACTTTTACTCCAGAATTTCTCTGAACTTTAAGCATGCCTGTGTGCAATGTTAATAGTTAAGCTCCTCATTTAACTCAGTTTGCTTCTGTTTATTGTAACCAGTCATAAATTCTTTCTGATTCTGTGCATAGTGGTGTGCTAGAAAAACGATGCCTGTGGTTTATGATTTTAATATCTTCAATAGCCCAAGCAGTACATGTAAGAAATATTTTTACACGGAGGTTCTGCCTATAAAATAGCTCCAGCAGTCAAGATAGGAGGTTACATATTTGTGTCTCATACAATGTGAGAGCTGGAATACAATGATTTCTTGAGCTGCCGTTAAGTGCAAACATAAGCTACGTGGAGAGGACTTGCCTTGTGTATCATTCCCAGCAGCAATGATTTAGCAGGCCAGGTTGTCCCACCATTGGTGCATGTTGCTGCCCCTTGGGTCTTTGGTCTCCTTTCCCAGATAGAGCCTGGCTGGAATTTGTTCAGACGTTTTGTTTGCTGATGCACGAGGATGCACAAATCCCTCACTTTGTCCCTTACTGTTGTTACCTGCTGCCGTTACAACAGGATGAAAAAGAAATAAAAAGACAATTCTGAACAGCTCTGTGGATGAACTCTTAAAGGGGCAGGTCTAAATAGTCATTTTTAGGAATTCTGCTCGTGCTGTGTTTTCAGTCTCAATATGATAAACAGAATTTACCAGCTCACATGGATTCTTTTTAGAAATCAGACACGCACAAATTAAAATGTTATCGAGTTGCAGTTGCTTTACAGCTCACATAAATCTTTTGGTCTAAGCTGCTGTAACACTGCACATGCATCTTTCTAGTCTTTGCATATTGTGCAGAAGGGTGGATTAGTCTGGGAGTGAAAACCCCTCAGGTTCTGTGAAGGGGTCACCTGGAGTCCAGCATTATTGTCTTGCAGATCGCGATTTCAGTGGCAGTTCTTGGATCCAGCGGTGTTGTATTTATGAGAGAGGATAAGAGAAGAACAAGCAAATTAAGTGATGAAACAGTTGGAGGCCAAAATTTTTCAGGGGCTGAGCTGTTAAAATATTCAGAATTCTTGGAGAGATCCTTTCCTACTTCTTAGCAGGTGTTATTAAGTTCAGTTTACAACTTCATAATTTTTATGTGGGTAAATGGCAACAATCTAATTCCTAAATTTGCTTTCTGCTGCTCCTTTATGACAAAATGTGTTATCCTAGCAATACTACAGACCAGATTGTAATAATGTCAGCAGAAATGTATAATGTGATCTTCACTAATAGCATATACTGTAGCTCATGAATATTTGGCATTTTCTTCTCAGTCCCTTCATAGCTGAAAGATAATTTTCTCATTTTAGCTTGTCATTTATGGTGCTGATTCATTCTTTTATGCCTTTTAGCTCGCTGCTTTAGAATTCCCTCCAAAGAAACTCTTTGGAAACAAGGATGAACGAGTGATCGCAGAACGACGGAGTCACTTAGAGGTAATGGTAACTTAAAAAAAAATAAATAAAATGAAGTGTGTTTAGCTAGAATTGTCTGAGCTTGACCAAGAGAAACTATTCCCATATGGTCAAAGTTAAATAGCCTGCTTGTAAGTATGAGGGTACTTACTGCTTCATTTAACACAGGAGATGGCAGCAGTAGATTGCAAAGTAATGAAACATGACTTAAAAATCCTGGTCTAGACGAAAAGCATCTCTTTAGAGATGTTCAGAGGTGGTACATTTATTTAAGGGGTAAAGCTTGTGAATGAGGTAAGTGTTCGCTGTAGACAGATGGTCTCCATGCAAGACAAGGTTTAAAAAACTTGCTGCTTTAAATGCAATGTCATCTGCAGATTTACTATTTTATCATAGTTATTATATCCGCATATCTCATGATAGAAGAAAAATGATATTTAGGCATCTTTGAGCCTTATTTTTTAACCCCACTTTTTGAGTGGGGTATTTTGTTCTTCTTTGCATTAGTTTAGAAAGAAAAGTTTTATTAGAGATAGTGCAATTTTTAGGGGTTTTTTTTTTGCTTCTATCATATTTTAGGACTCTATGTTTTGATAGTAATGCATTTGGGAAAGAAGGAGAGGTGGGAGAGGGAGACTACCACGTCCGCTGTGCAACTGTCTTGTAGCCACATGAGTGTTGTCTGGTTGTGCAAGCCATAAAGAAATTCACTCTTTGTAGAGCTAGAGTAGCATTAAGTAGAGCTTTAAAGAAATAAATATAAAAGTAGATTGCTTACAACTGTAATTTTTTCTGTTTGCGTTTTTGATTTTTTTCTGTGTACTTTACCTTTTCTGTGATCTGCAAACAAAACAGACCCTCCCACTGACTTTTGATGTGGAGCTGTGTTCCTTGCACAGAATCTGATCTGCTTTTTGTTTCATGGTCCTCCTGGAGGGGAATTGAGCATTTTTTCTTGGTGAAGGTATAATTGCATTGCATTTCAGTACTCAGTTTGCGTGATTTTATTTCAGTAAGGAATTAAGAAATTTAACCCCTTTATCTTCCTGATCCTTCACTGTTTTTATTAACAGATTTTATTGCAATATTTATAAATGTTAGAATTGCTGTGTATAGTGATGCTTTAGTTATGGTTGTACAGTATTTATGGCTTTTTTGTTTTGTTTTAGGGGTTTTTGCGTGTTTATATACGTGTACTTCACCATATACCAGATGGTAAACCTGTCCAGGACATTATAATATTGACTATGCACTCAATACTATGAAACTAAAGATCCCCCCAGGGTCAAGGGGATGAGGGATGCAGATGGGAGTTAAGCAAGGGATGCAGATGAGGGAGTTAAGCAAATGTTCCTATCTATAATGATATAACAAACTTGTCACCAAAGAAAAACTTGAACTTGGACTGATAATTACAGGTTTGCCTTCTCACTGGGTGTTTTGTGGCTGTCTTTTCTGGGTATGTCCTGTAGGCCAACACAGCTTGAGGCCTCTATGAGGGAGCTGGTTTCTTGGCCTTTTGAACATAGCTTATTTCTCATGTGGGAGCCGAATCACGTACAGGTTTAGGAAATGAGCAGAAACGTGGTGTGGGTTGCTTGTAACAAACTCGTGGCATCTCTCTCGCCAGTTGGCTTTAGTGCCTGATCCTGTACCTTCATTTGCTGAATCAAGAGACTTAACGATGAGAAAATGTAAAAGAAGTGGCCATAAACATAAAACCTGGCCTTTTCTTTTAAGTTTCAGAGGCTGTATGTCGTTATAGTAATAGTATGAGAGCTTATTTGATCGTTCCACATGGTTAGTCAGGAGCTGATGCAGTATTTTTTAAAAAAGCAAAGCTCCCCTTCCAGCAATACAGAAATGTATATTCTAATCCAAAGTCTTAGCTGACTTTAATGACTAAAAGTAGATGACAAACTGACAAATGTCAGTCTGATAAAAATATTTTGGAGGAATATTCCATATTGTGAAATCGTTAGTAGAGCTACAATAAGTGTTTCCTTTTGGTGGATGACCACGAAATTACTCTCCTCATTCCTTTTTTTTCTTTCTTTCTTTATTAGATATTTACATTAGATCTTCATATATCTTGACTTGAATTCTTTTAATTGGAGTGGAGTAGTAAAGCTTTGGCTTCCACAGATCGTCAGTGAACAACAACAACTCCGTTTAATTTATACTTCTCTTTTTGAAGCATGTAAGCCAGACTAAATTAAAATTCAAGTTCATTATCCACCTCTAAGACAAGTTAAGCTATCATTTCAGTCAAACATCTTGACTAAAATATTTTCTGAAATTACCAGAGAGCCCATGATGCCATTTCAGTAACCAGTTGCCAATTCCAGAAGATACTTTAGTCAAACTGAATGAAAATCACCAGAACTAAATTGGAACTCACAGTCTAATCTGGAAGAAATGAAGCATTTACACTGAAAGTTACTGTAGGAGCTAAACTTTCTACTTTTCAGCTTCAAAATTAACTCAATTTATTCTAATAAACAGAAAGTTGGTGCTGTTGCAGAACACTAAGCTCTTATTTTAGTTGACTCACCTTGGGTTTAGTCAGGGAATTTTTTCTTGTGCCTAATTCTAAAAAGATCTGTCAAATCATCCTTTGCAGGAACCAGGGCATCCTAGGAAGAGTTTGAGATGTATACATATACATAATATACATATATATATATATACATATATATGTGTGTGTATGTGTGTGTAGATGTAAAAATAATACCTCAGGTTTTAAATTCCAGCCACAAGAGCAGAAGTACTGAAAATAGCATGAGGATTTTTGTGGCACTGTTCAGTGCAGCTGATTTAGGGGGTGGAGCGGGGAGAGGTGCTTTGTTCGTAAAATCATCATGTAAAACATTCTCCTTTTGGGTTCAGTTGTTGTTTGAACATAATAGGGATGAAACTACTTGGAGTAAAAGACTCCAGCGAGCCTCAAACTCTGATTTTAAAATCAAAATAAGTGGGAAGGTCATGTAAAATATTAAGCTCTGTCCCCCTCTCCTTCCCAGGACAAATGCTGAATAACCAAAAGCTTTGAAAGCTTCACAGTGCGTCGGGGGTAGGAAAACACTGTGTGCACTTCTCTCTGAACATCTGAGAGCAATCTGGAGAGGAGTCTTGTATCTCCAGCATGAAATCTGTTTGTAAATGGACTGCTTTTGCTTTGGGATTTGTTTGTGTCCTACAAAGTCATTTGACCAAGATCTTACATTTCCTTAGAGGTTTGAATCATATCAGACACCTTTGCACAAAGGATTTGCCTATACATCTCAAGAGAAAGCACATAAATTTTAGTCAAAATTACTTATTCTAAATGCCTGATTACAGTCTGTTAACCTAGTAGCAGGGATCTGTCGCAGGGCAAAACTCCAAATTAATTGTTTTGCAGTCTAAAGCCTGTGATTTCATTTCAGAGCCAATCTTGCTTGATTAAATCTGCCTTAAATGGAACAGCCCAGAATTCTTTTGATTAAAGTTAACGAATGGATGTTAGTCTGTATATGTCTGTTCTTGCAATTGGAAACCGGTAAATAAGGATATACAGCCCAGTTACCTGTTTCTCATTCCTAATTTCCAGGGCTTCATTTCCTCAGGTCTGTTAGTGGGGAGCAAAGAGTAACAGGCAAAATAAAAAAAAAAAAAAAAAAAAAGCAGTATGAATAAAAAGAAAAAAGAAAGCAACACACCAAGCACCAATAGGCAGTGCTACACTTGCGAGGAGTCAGGTGGGTTTCCTTTTGCCACTCTTTACAGAGCTGAGGGAAGGAAAGAGTGCCAAAACTGTAATAGTCTAGTACATATTCTCTGAACCTCTTGAGAAAATAGACATGCTCAATTCATTTAAAATGAATTGTGCTTAACCTCCTAACTTCTTGGTGTCTACTGATGAAATTTTCAATGATAGGTATTAATGTGAGAGGCAGAAATAAATCTTGTATGAACTGCATAATTAAATCATCCTGTCAGTTCTGCAGAATTGTCTTGTGAAAGTGCTAGAGACCCTAAACTGACAGAATAGAAGTATTACTGTTACCCATAACCAAAACGAAGCTCCCAGAAATATGCCAAGTCCTCTGGTTTATTGTTTGTTTGTTATGCTGTTTTTCTTTGTATTCTGATGTGTTCACCTTTGATGGTGATAATTTCTATTTTTTTAATATATACTTAGCCTTTTTCTCTTTAAAAGTGAGATTCTGCTATTTTTACATGACTCCAAGAATTTGGTTCTAAATGACACAGTGAAATAATGGAATCATCCCCATTTCATTGAACTGGAAGTTATTCTTGGTGTTTAAGTGGTATTAATAGTTTTAGAAGTAACACCCCGTTGCCAACTAGCAGATGAGGCATCTGAGGGACCATCTCAAAATATTTAACCACAAACATGGGCAAACTGAGTGTTTTCAACTCTGATCAATTTCTTGAGGATTATCTTGAAGGGTAGAAATATTTTAATGAAATTTTAGATAGTTCTGCATGGGCTTAAGTTCATCCAGCTAGCCTTTTTTCACAGACCATCCTTTAATCCGTTTAATTGAGATGATCTGCTTCATGCTAGTTACAGATGCATTGATGCTTCCATTGCAAAATAGAAAAGGAAAAATACAAGTGGGGTCAGGAAGAGTTACTATTTGTGGCTGCTTTTTTTCCCTGTCCCTGAAGCCAGTCACAAAGACTTTTCAAAGCTACTGTTTATATATCAGTTCAAAGTGGTTATTAAAAAGAAATTATTACACTGCAGTATCAGCTTACAACAACATCCCTAGTACCAAAGCTTTTGAAGAGCTTTAAAGCCAGCTGCTCACTAGGCTGGTTCCTGTAGGTTGAGCGTGTGCCTCTGACAGCGAGGCTGTAAGTACTGCTCTCAGAAGCATCTCAAAGAGATGGGCTTCAGAAAGCGTTCAGAGAACATTTGATAATCGCTGAAAGATAAAAGAAAGCTTGTTCTTCTGGTACGGACATGAATGTGTAGCAGATATGACTGCTATTGCAAAAGCAAATGCCGCAGATTTCATCTCTGATAATCCTGGAGAGGATTGTTGCATGCTCCCAGCCTGAGCTGCTGCAGCACCTTAGAGTGAGGATTTCCACTTCCCAGTTGAGGAACGGGACTGTAATGGGAACACAGAACCAGGCCTTTCCACAAAGAGAAGAGAACTGTTGGGCTTGGGTGAGCTGGGAGTATCAAATATACGAAATCTGTGTCAAAGATAATTACCTAAATTAGCCATAGCTGGTTCGCACAAAGGGCCTTTCACAACCTCTAGTTATTGGTTAAAAGAATTTAAAAAAATAACAGCTACTTATTAACAACACTGAAATCTTGACTTGTATAGAGACAATAAAACCTTAAAACAACAAACCCAAATAGCAGTTAGCTATTTCAGAGTGATTTCACCTGCAGAGTCCATGGCCTTCAGTGCCCCAGGCACCTGGCCTGCCTTCTTGCAATGGAAGCCCTCCAGGATAACAGCTCTCAGTGATAAAGGATTTTATCTTTTTGTGTGCCAGGTCCTGTTGGCTTCAAAAAGTGAATATGTTACATTAGTTTTATTTATTGCTTACATTTGCTAGTAGAAATAGAAATTGGGATTTTGCATACATCAGCAATTGGTCCCATACCAATAAAATGTTACTTTGATTAAATACCGTAGAGTCTCAGCCAAGCCCCCAGCAAATGCAAGACACTATGCTCTTGTAATAGGAGAAAAAAGGGATAGTTTAGAAGTCAAAACCTGGTATTATTTCAGGTCAGTTTGAGCTATATTGCAGTAGGCTACTTGGCGTGAAAGGAAGGGTAGATATAAGCAGCCCCTCTGTACAATTTACCCAACCTCACTTGCTCATTCATCATCAAGCTCTGAAACCCTGGCCTGAGTTTGAGTATCTTTCATGTAGCCCCTTTGCCATAATGCTGAAGTTTGTTCCTTTCAATGTACAACCTCAGATCTCTACCTCAAAATCTGTTTCTTCCATGATAATGATTTTTGTCTCCATTACAAGTTAAGAATTACATAGGATACGCAGTTCCGTTTTTGTCTTGTCTTTCTAGACATGTTAGAATATCAGAAAAATGGTTATCCTGGTTTAATAAATTTAGAATATGTGGCAGCACATGGTTTGAACTCATGGTTGTGCTGCACATCATAATGTTTTGCCGTCAGTCCAAAATAAATTCTTCAACATCCCCCTACAAATCAAACCTTATGGTTGTGCACCTGCACAGGTCTCCAGGGATGCCTCTGGACATTGAGATGTGAGTAGATGGGTGACTAGTGCTCAGCCAAGGACACTGGGTTCAGCTCAGTGCTGTCCCCTTTGACAACAGTGCTATCCCTGTCGCTCATCTGGCAGCATTTGATTTCACCCAGGCAGTTGCAGGAGATGCACGTCAAGCCCTTTGGTAGCTGTTTGCCAGGGCAGCTGCAGCAGATGGCACGCGGTCATTGCCAGCCTAGGGATGCGCGGAAAATTATTTTATTATTCTTTCTATATAGGTTTTGACAAAACTTATTTTGACTTGCTCTCCGGAGAAAACGTTAATTTCCTTAACTAGTCAGGTCTGTTTTGACCTTTTTTAATATGGCCTTTTACTTCCAGAGGAAGACTCCCATTGATAGAGCAACTGTAAATCATACTTCTTGCTGACTTTTTTCTTTTCCCTCCAGACTACAATTCAGTTTTCATTGGGACTACTTAAAGTCAATGAATATAAACTTTTAACATGCAGACATTGTAAGAAATATTAAGTCCTGTGGATTTTAAATGAATATCAGGCAGAATAAGGTTGTAATTTGGGATGTAGACTTCAGAAGTTAATTCAATTGATGCAGCATAATAGTAATTCAACATAATGTGCTCATGCCATTAGGCTTGCACAGAAAAGTGCTCTAAATAGCTATAATGAATAGCTTGGACTTTGAAAACAAAGGAGAACAATTTCATCTTGAATCACAACTGACATCTCTCAGAATGCTTGTATATTAGAAAAATTCAGAGAGGTGTATGAATTCAAGTAAATTTCAATACTACCTTGGGTAAAATTAAATTTTAGCACTTTTGAAGATGTAGTGGTAATGCTGTCACCTCTATAGCTATTGAGAAAACCATAAACCTGATTCAAAGAATTTGCAATGCAGCATGCATAAAAAGGTAGGGAGATTTTCCCAAAGGGCCTAGGAATATACATTCTGTTTTTCTAATGGGATTCGTTTCTTAAGGAGTTCGATCTGTACCAGCCTAGCTTCTAAGTCACACATGTACCTTTAAGCATGTGCAAAGGGGTGTGTGTGTATAGCATTCCTGCCTGTCTCTCAGCTTGGGATTAATTCCACCACAAATACAAATTGCTGCAGCAGTGGTGACAATAGAGTGACTTACAGCAGGAACACAAACTTCCATGCTTCGGCTTTGCAACTTCAACTGCAGAGGCAAGTGAAAGCTCAATTCCTTACTATAAAAGTAAAATCATATTTCTGTGGATTCTGTACTTATCTTTATGTTAACGCTTGGGAGCAGTACGGGCCAATCTCTTCAGTAACGAAAGAACTACACTTTTTTTTGGTGGGAGCTTTCAGTCTAATGCTTTTCTTGCAGTTCCTTAACAAGCCTGTTGGCTTTAACCAATTAAGAGTTCACATTGGCAACATACTTGCTTTGCCATCCTCATGCTATTTTTGCTTAGCGAAACTCATAAATACTGCTGTCTTAGGAAACTTTGTCAACTTACTGTAAAGGAAACTTTGGCAACTGGCTGAGCCCTGCTGCTGAGTCCATCCTGCAGAAAATCCTCTGGTCCGCAAAAGGTCTCATCTGCTTCTTTCCCAACAATTCTTATTCCTACACTTGAGAGTTTTCTTTCCCTCAATAACAGCACATTCGTGCCCTCCAAGTCTGACAGTGAGGAATTTGCGTTCTTTTGCAGCTGTAAGTGTAGGTTATGTGTGTTCCAGCAGAGCTGGCTGTATGTGGAGGGGAGTTGTTGGAGTTGTATGCGTAGTTATAAGGCGGGCAGATGTAGGATAAGGTGATACTGATTGGGAAGTTCTTGATTTTAGTGACAACTAGGAATTACCTGTAAATAGTCTTGCCTCTGATTAGGCCTAATCAAAGTCAACAGGAAGGGTTTGATTAAAAAGAATTATTCTTTTTTTATTTGCCCGTATAATGTGAAGCCTGTTAATCCAGCCCTGATGCTAGTTAATGTTTGCCAAGATGAAGCAGACGCCCTGCCTTTAATATTACGATTAATACAGTTGTACCTTGCCATGTGGGAGTCTTTCCTTGTTCTCCTTAAATAAGCCTTGTGCCTCTGCAGGTTGTGTGAGAGCAGAGAGCAGGGTCTTTGTTAATGAGGGATGAATATATTCCTGACACATTCGTTACCTCTAAGGTACACAACTTTGACAACACTTACCTAATACTGTTTATTTGGGGGGGGAGGGGGTTGTTGTTTTTGATTATTTGTTTTTTATAAGGTGAATACAGCCCTCTGGTCTTTCTGCAAAATATACTTGCCCAGGTGATGGTATCATAATCTTTGAAACTTGCTCCTTGGGTATTTCGCAGAAATAAGATCATTCAGGCACTAGGTAGTCTCCTAGGCACCAAGTCTTTTTCTCATCCTGACAAAACCACAGCTGCACATAAGGGTCTGTGGAGGAGGTGAATGTGTACAGGTACAGAGGTGACATTAGCTACCTCCTGAGGGACATGGAATATAACTCGACACATCGAATATCATGATCTGTCGTGCTCATGTGTTTCCTCAGAACTCCTTTATGATATCTAGCAGTAGATGTCAAGGTGCTGGGGAAAGGAACTGAAACTTCATGCTTTCTTTAAAAGAGAGAAAAAAAATGCAAGAGAAGATGAAAATATGCCTGAGCTAGCTCACCTGGTGAACGGAGAGTGAATCTAGTTCTTGAATTAGAATTAGGTGAGGACTTGAGCCACAGACCATGTGTGGTTCCCCATTTTCTGAGGCTGCTCCTTCACTCCTGACCCAGGTAATCCTTTGGTCTGTAGTGGTTAGCGATGGGGTCCGTGTCTTGAAGGATGCTGAGCTTGTAGTCCCTTGGCTCCGTCCTTAGGGGATCACTTTGTTCTGCTCTCTCGCTATGGTATCACAGCAAATTCCCCTTTATGGAGGATTTGTTCCCTTTGAATTTTGCCACTATAAGAAAATAATACAGCCTTTGGAAGAGGCAGAATTGATGAGAAGTTTGCATCCTGTTGTTGGTAAGGCATGAACCTTTTCTCCTTGGTTTTGGTATATGGGATCACCCCGGACAGGGTTCTTGGCCAACCTGGAGTCTCTGTGAGACACCACCTCCTGGCAGGGATTTAACTCATTTATATTTTGCCTCAGCAGAGGCTGTTGTTAGTGATGATAGTTGGATTTATACAGTGCTTCATATCTGCGAACCACCCTGGAAGTCATATTTTTGAAAACAGTATGAAGTGAACTAAAATAGAGAAAGTTGATTAATTTGGGAAAGAGTCCCCAGATACTTGTTTTCGTTTGTGTTATGTCTAACAATTTATTTCTAAGAGGCAGAGGCAGGAGATACCCTGTGATCTCTGGAGTTACGGTGAGCTCCCTTTGCTTGCGTTGACTTTTAAGAAGTTCCTTATTTTTGTGATCACAAACTGGAAGCTAAAAGTATTCCTGCCTGTCTGCGTATGTGGGGCTAGATTCTTCCTCAGGAATATCTTACTTTGGAAATGTTCCCTTTGAAATCAGAGGGACTAATTGCAGCTTCATGCAAAAAGAAAAGCAAAAGCTTTTCTTTTTGTTTTTGAAGCCAGGGAATATATTTCACTCTTATTTATTTATTTATTTTGCAATCAAATTCCTATGCTACCGAAAACAGCTGTTGATACCTGCATGTACTTTGCTCTATAAATAATTCAAATCAAGATTTGATTTAAAGTTTGTGGCACTTAACGCCAGTCAGTAGAATAATTATGTGATTGGTGCTGAGGGAAGCCAGCATATATATGAAGGAAGTGCGGAGCCAATGCTAAAAGTTAGATGAGGAAATTAATTATTGCTACCTCTGCCACTGATGACATTCAGTGACCTTGTGGCAAGATTTTTAACTGTCGAGCTTGGTGTGGGTGTTAAAAGACAGAAGGGGAGAAGAGGCTATTTTCAGAAATACCCAAAGCCTTGCAGGGTTGATCTCAGTAAAACTTGTGGCATGTTCAGCTCCTTCAAATGTGAGTGCACATTATTTATTATGCCAGTTGTGAAGTGTTAAGTTTAAAGAATTTTGAATACTGCCTTTTTAAACAAAGTTACTAGAAACAATGGAAGAGGAGGGAGTGCTCAAAAAGTTTCTTCATTTCCTGGAAGTACCAGCATTGATGAGCTTTTAAGCAAACCAAAGTTTAAGGAAAAAAAAACAATTCTTACTAAGCTGTGTTATTGGTCTCTGAGGTTGTCACTGTTTGTAATAGATTGTGAGCAATGTCTTTGAACTGGATTCCCCTTGAATATGTCACAATTGAAAGGATGTTTAAAAAAAATCACATTCCAGAGAGCTTTTTTATTGTAATAACTTTAATAACTTTTAAGTTATGGATTTATGTTAAAATGGCTGAAATTACAAGGTCCCTACATCACAATGTACTTCAGAAATCATTCAAATGACTTTGCTGTGCTGATGGATTACATGAGGTGACCGCTGGCCTATTGTTAAAAAAAGTGAACCCCATTAAAATAATAATTTTAATAACTTTTAAAATAGTTACCATTCTGCCAGTTAGATAATAAAAGAAAAAAGAAAAAAAAATAGGGAGTAAGTGAAAAAAATGTTTTGAACCTTACCAAGCTTTCTCTGGTCTTATTTTGTTTCCAAGTACCTACAATATAAAGTTAATACTTTCAGGTATAGCTGTCATAGATAGTTAAAGGCCATAAAGGTTATGATGCATGCCAGGAACTCAAAACGTTGCCTTTTCTGTTTTGGAGATAGTTTTAAAACATTTTAATCTGATTTTCCATCTTCAAAAGCTTTCTGTGTGCCAGGTCTATTTCATTCCATGAACTGGTCTTCCTGAATGTACATTTGTACTGAGTCATTAACTGTGTCAGTTTTAAAGTTATCAGTTTTATATTCCTGTTACAATGTCAGAGTTATATGTCCTCACATCTACAAATTTGTAATTAGGCTTTTTTTTTTTTCCAACAAATCAGCAAATGTGATAGTTTGAACACTAGTAATAAAATGAAACTTTATTGTTTGATGAATGACGTTCATCATTCAAGCCCAGCAAACATAGGTTTTGTATACCTGGGACAAGGATTTAGATGCTGTTGGGAAAGTGCCAAGTAAGGAGCCCCAATGCTAATGACATACAAAATACCTTTCTCTAAAGGGAACGCACCAGCAGATCCCACGGTGCTTCCAACATGGTTTTAATGAGCACAAATAGCAGTGTAATTCTACAAACAGAGAAGTATCGTATCTAGTGCTTGAGACAAATGTAAAATGGAAGCTTTGAAGCAACTCTCCCCTTCTCCCTCGCTATGGGACTCACCTCCTGGCTGGCATATCCGGGCAGATGAGCCTTAATTTTGTTGAAGCGGCAGCTTCCCTGTGTGAAGGGCATGTTGGCCCTGGGCTATGCTGAAGCATCAGCATTGCAAGCAAGGGCAAATGTTGATATTTCATTTAAAACAGGGCGAATTTACCCAGAGATGTTGATAAAGAGTGCACATTGGCAAGCCATGCGGCTAGAAGCCTTCATGCAAAATGGATTTCCTCAAAAAGTTGTCGGATCTGATTGTTGCCATTTTCCAAAATCTCGTTCAAGGAATCTGTAGTGTTTGCTTAGCAACTCCTGCTCGGTTGTGGGAAAATAATTATACCTGCTGTTCCTGGTGCTTCCATGTCAGATAACTGTATGCTTATTATAGCAGAGGGATATTTTGGGTTGCCATTAGCACTATCCTGCCAAAGCAATGAATAATGCCTCTCCAGGAAAGGCTTGACACTCAGTTATCTGGCTATACATGCCAAGGTGAATGCAATTGGTCTTGTAATGTCTCTGGCAAAAAAAAATTGGTGCCTTTGAGCCTTCAGCTGCCATAAAGTGAAATTACTGCAGTAACTTTTTAGTACAGTGCTAAAACTCTAACAGTATGCTATGTTTTGCATTTCATTTTCTACCATATCCATCCTTCAGGCATTTCTGGATTGGGACTTTTTTAAAGGACCCTGCTTTGGGAACTAATTATGACAAATGTTGACATGACAGCTGTTACTTGCTTTAAATTACCTCTTAGTCTGTTGGAATTCATCTTGAAGGCATTTTTGTAATGATTTTTTTTTCCATGAACATTAATAAAACCTGTGGGAGATCTGAATGAAAAAGAAAATCCACCAGTCCTGCCAAGAGAATGGCTTATGTGCCAGCTGCCTCTTTTGTTGTTATCCTACTTTCTGTGATGCTAATACAGCTGGCTGCTAAGGCACTTAAATATACAACAGGTCATTATATAGTGGAGGATCTCTCCTTGAGAAGAGTCATTCAAAGGACTTGCTTCCTGAAAAGAACACTCTCTTTCCAAACAAAGTTCCAAAGTTCCAAAAATCCAAAGATCCCAAAGTTGCTGCATTCAGCTGAACCTCCTCCTCCAGGATATTGCACTGTTTCATCTTGTAGATATATCTGCCCCTGAATCCACGATTAGTGTGTAATTTCTGGAGTTAGCTGTCTTCTATCTATTCTGTGACAGAGTGGAGGACTTTATTCCTGTATTCTAGATGAGTTTTCCCTTGTAGCTATTTGGGTGATATCTGGTAATTTTTAGTACCTCCCTTACCAATGTTTTATCTACACTGTGGCATTCAAAAGTTGTAAACACAATTAATTAAATCATGCAAAATCTTGGTAGTAATTCAGCCCATATGTGAAGGAAATCCTGTCAGTTTTTCCTAAACTCATTTTGTGCTAATGTACGTCTGTCACAATTTCTGTAGGTACAAATGGATGCAGGTTGCACAGCAGCTGGGGAATGTTACCTTTTGGAAACTGGAATGCCTGTTTGGGGATGGACTTTTAAGAGTTTGGAGGGCAATCCAGTGGAAAGAGTCCTTAAGTCCTGAGATAACAGTGAATTTGCAGAAGTTTGTGCAGATGGTCTTGGTCAAAACAAACCCCTTGCGATGTAGTGGTTATTGAGCCTGGATGAGGAGATTTCTATAGTCCTCCTCTTGCATCTGGAATTAGTGAAATTTCTGCAGAACACACTGAGGTTTGCACCCGATACAGTATTTGGTAATGCTAAATGGTGGTCCTGGTAGGACACGATTAGCAGAAAGCATCATATGAGTATAGAATAAACCAATTACTAAGCCTTGTAGGGGGAAAAAAGTGGGAAGTATTTCCTTTCTGTTTTGCTAGGGGAAAAAAAATAGGAAGTGTTTCCTTTCTCTTTTGCCTTTATGATGTTAATATAGACATTTCAGGAGACATGTTTTACAGATGGGTGTAAATGCTGTTGGTTATTTTAAGCACTTTTCATTCTCTGTGGAGAGTTTTCTTTGTTATGTTCATCGAATTCATCAGAGTGATCATAACCAATGCAGTCAAGAAAAGCTGATGCCATTTTGCATGTGTTTCCCCCAGAAATACCTCCGGAGCTTTTTCTGTGCCATGCTGCATTCTCCGTCGTCCCCGCTGCACGTGGACAAGGTGGGGCTGGTGCTGTCGAAGCACACGGTCTGCGAGTTCTCCTCCTTCTTCAGGAAGGGCGTTTTTGACTACAGCAGCCACGGGACGAGCTAACTGTTGTGCTAGGCCCCTCCTGCGCCAGGAGCCCAGTCAAAGCGGTGCCTTCCCTGTAGTGAGAGAGAGAGGGAGAAGAAAAGGTAACTTCAGCCGTGCCTGCAGACTGCCATCAGGATGTCTCCACATGATGACAGATGCGCCTTGCCACCCAGCTCCGCTCTCTACCAGTTCTCCTCTTAGTGCCTGGGATGTATGACCTATTATTCTTTTTGATTTGTGCTGTTAATATTGTACAAAACATCTGACCCGTAGGCTCGTTAATGAGAGCACTTCCCTTTCCACTTGCTCAGACAATTTGCTATGATCACGCAAGGGCATCTCCTGTTTTCTATGGCTACGTAATACAATGACCAAGGTTCGGAGCAGCCCAGTTTCAGTTCTTCTCCACGCTGTTCCTTGAAGAATATTGCCAGTTTTGTACCCTTATAACATACATGCATTTAAAGTCATGCTCATACTCCATGGTTTTTGTTTTTGTTTTTTTCTCCCTGGAGCTAAATTTTATCTATTTGACTGTATAATTTTCCTCAGAATTAAAGGGCCTCAATGACTGGATTGTTCACAAAATATGTACAACAGAAAGAATATAATTTAAATCCTACAAAAGTCTTCCGCACATGATTATTTTGAAGCAGAATGAAACACTTCCCATTAATTCAACAGTGAAGGAAGCAATAGTTACTGCAGAATGCAGTCAGTGTCTTTTCATATTTTCTAATTACTTAGAAAGTAACTGGATACTGTGCACTGTATAGAGCTCAGAGCTATGCAATAACCTAATGCAAAATTATATATATATATGTATTATTTTTTTGAAAAACAGCTTCTTCACAGCAGCGTAACACTGAGTTTTACTTGCATCATTTAAAATTGGCAGGATTTTACACAGTATGTTAAAGTCACTCAGGATAAGTTCATAATTGCACATGTATATACAGAGAGAACTCATTTTGTATCACTGTGGATCCAAAAGAAATATACACTGTGACTGGAAGTGGGTACATGTTTATGTATAATTGGTTGTATAAAAATCAGAATCAAACAACTTTCAGGTATTAAAAAGCATAATGAAGTGTGGGTTTTGTGTGCCATTTGTGAGCAATATTAAGCATCGTCTGTGAGTTGCCATTGCTTGACTCTGGTAGGTCTTAATAATCAAACTAATTAATGTTATTGTAGATGATTATTAAAACATAACGTGGCAGCAGTGATAATACTTTTGACACATACAGGGCATAAATTGTAGGGACAATACAATGTGATAGGTAAATACACTTGGGTTCAATTGACAAGGTAAGCCTGATGGACTAAGAATTTCAATTTACAAAAAAGGAAAAAAAGGGAAAAAAAGTTATTACAATGATTTTCTGTTATTTTGGGGAGTATTTTGGTGATTTAAATGTGTGTGTATCACTGCATAGGTCCATCCATAAGGGCAGAAATCGGGCTGGTATGCATATCAGCATGGGAACTGTGACCCTAAATCTCGCTTCAAAGCCAGGTCTTTTCCTTCTCTCCACTCTGTTGGCCTGCTGCTCCTTCCATCCCATTGTAATACAATATGGTGAAGAATTGACGTTAAAGAGTTCAAAAAATAAATTTTGCTTTACTGTCTTTATAGAATTACATAGTTTGTACCGTTTCTATAAAAGCACCTGGCAGACCAGCAATATGGCAGGCTGCTTTCTCTGCTGTGAAAACCAGGTTCTGCAAATTTCCTAGCTGGAAAAAAGCATAAGTGGCGCCAAGCAGTTAGGTGGGCGCTTTTCCATGGCAAGCAGTGGAGAACCTGGTAAGTGAAACTGAAGCCACATGGCAAACGCACGACTGCGAGAAGGGGTGAGCAGGCCGGGCTCCTGCCCGGGCTTCGTGACACTGTGGATGTGGAGAACTCGTTTTAAAGTAACCCAGCTCGTCAGAGGGTTAAACTCCAATGAAAAATGGCATATCCGTATTTTTCACACGAGTTCAAAACACGACTAGTACTGGATTCTTGTCTGCAGTATGAATTTCAGAGAGGACCAGGTGCTCTGGTGGTATAAATGTGGCACTAAGGTAGCTAATTTAGGGTGGCTGGTTTATCTGGCCTGCAGCGTTATTGCTAATAACAAAGTAAAGACTGATTAATCACTCCATTTAAAATGTCATCAAGTTAAATGCTACAGAAATGCAAGTGTAAGCAGTCAATTAGGACCACAACCCCAATGTGCCAGCTTTTCTTACCTTCCCATCAGAAATCCTTCAAAAAATCCAGAATTTAATCAATGATTACAAGTTAAGGCAAGACTAAAAGGCATAATTTTATAATACCCTCAATAGGAATGTGCTGGCTCTTTATAACCAGCAGTCTTTAAAGCCAGACTGTGTGTCTTCATAAGAGGCTATCGATAGAAGTTGAGGTGAGTGTTGGAATTATTAGCTGTCTGCCAGAAGTCCAAGCTACCTTCCTGTAAAAAGTTCTGCTGCCTCTGAAATTCTCCATGAATTTTATTTTCAAAGTGTTGTCAGCTGCAAAAAATACTATGAAAGAATCAAGGGCTGATATTGTTATCAAGGGCTGGTACTGTTTTTCTTTTTTTTTTTTTTTTTCCAAAGTGGGTCTATATAATTAAACTTCTGGGCTTTACACCAGCAAAGTCCTTAAGTAAATGCTTAACTTCTGGATCGGGACTGTGCATCTTCTAGGCTAAATGTGTGTTTAATCGCTTTGCTGAACTGGGACCATAGTTCCTCTCTCTGTAACTGAAGTTGTGCCTCCATTTGATGCATCAGACTATTTGGTTTGTATCTTTGCTGTTTCCATGCCAATTTTTCACCAACAGGGATGCACAAATGAGCCCAAAAGACAAGAGAGTGTTGGACAGTATTAACGCCCAACAAATACCGGGCAGCAAACCAAATACACGTGGTAAACAGCCCGATGCAAAGCCCTCGTGCAGAGGCCTTGTTGCACTTGGCCCTCACTGCTTTAACAACCACAGCCCTGTGGTTGTTTTCTATTTCGTTGGACCTGAAAATATACATAATTTTTGATGAGCCAAAGAACAAAATTTGTTGGCTTCTGCCATGGGAAATAGCATAGGACCCTTCACAGAACTGCTCTTCCTGAGCAGTTCAGACCTGTGGAGTTGCAGTGGGCCCTAAGATCGTGTTGGAAGACTGATGTCCTTGGGTGTCCTCTTGGCACTACTACAAGTTCATTTTTGAGGTACCCCTTTCCACCACTTTTGTTTTTTATTGTTGGTTGTTGGCTGCAGATCAGAATGCTTTTGTACAGAATGCTATTGTAGATATATAAATGACATTTTCATAAATGACATTTTCTTTTTAAAATAGTGGCAATAAAGGCAATGAGAAAAATAGAAAAAGCAGCTAGGAAAAGTGAGCTGCTTATTGTGTTTACATAAGCAACAGAATTTGTCCAATTGGACAAAAATATCAGAAAATATATATATATTCTCTTGTCTTCTAGAGGTTGATTTTTTTTTTTTTCAAGCTTTAGGGGGAAAAAGTGTCTTCTAAAGGGATCACATTAATATTTGATAAAATGGAGGGAAACTTTTTTGGGACAGTGGATTTTGTCTGCAGTGCACAAAAAGTCTTACCAGAAAAAAAAAATCCTGTGGGCAATAGAGGATGTCCTATTCTTTATTTTCATTTTCTTCCTTATAATTTTTCTTTTCTTAAATACCCTCCTTCTTTCTCCCCTGTCATGCTGACATTTAAGCAAGTGTCAACTCTCTCTAGTGTGGCTTGTGTGTTCAGGCAGAGTTTAAACAGCAATTTGTTGCTGTTTTTAAGAAATTGATGTTTCTTCAGTTCTCAAAACTCTACAGACTTTTTGAGGTCCTTTGCAGTTTCTCTTGATAGCTTCTTCTGTCTTTCCGTAACAGTTTTGCTTGAATAGCTTGTTCTCATGCTTTGCAATTTTAGAATGTTTCCCTTCTGTTTTCTTGTTTTACAAGGCTTGGACGAATCTATTGGGGAGATTTGAAGATTAAAAAAAGAAAACCATCACTGAACAAAGATAGTTTAATCATCTTCTGTTGAGGAAACTTCTGATCTAGAAAAGTGGAACACAAGTTCTTTGATCTTTTTACATATTTTGAAGGTCAAAGTTCTCCGGTGCTACAGCTTTTGGGGGTACTGCTGTGCTGTTTCATGATCATTCCTATGTTCTTTTGCACTGTAATTAACATTAGACTTGAGACTTTCTTCAGAAGATGTGTTTGAGAACGGGAGCCTTCTGCACACTCATGTTTCAGGAGATAGGCTGGGAGGAGTTTCCATCAGGAGATCTTTGTTGGGCTTCCGCTTTTGCCTTGGGTATCACTGTATTTCTGCATGTTAACTTCTTGCATTTTTGCCTTGAGTATGTTTTCATATTTATCTGCTTGTTTTTTTTTTTGTTTGTTTGTTTGTTTTGTTTTTTTACTTCCTCTATTTCCTTAAGGTATGGATTGGAGATAACTGATTGTGGCCAGTTTTTGGTCACATTCTGCAAAAATCAACAGTTATGCTTTTTTTTTCTTTTTTTCCGTTGTGCACTAAATCAGAAATCATATTTCCTCAGAAGTCAGTATCTCAAAAATGAGGAAGAAGAAAACAAATATTGGGTGACTCGAGAAATCCCCAAGTGTTTTGAGGACTTCTGCATCACAGTCCCATTTTATTGCCATATTTGGACGGCCAGGAGAAGATGTATGGGTTGGACAAGTTTCCCTTTATTTTTTTCTTTATATTGCAAAGGAATTTTTGCAAATGAATCCAAGAACTCTTCTGTGGAAACTGAAATCTTGCAAGCTTCAAGCTACTTGTTCCTACTAAGTTCCCTTCTGTTCTCTTCTAGTTGAGGAGCATCGTATCGTTAGTGCAGCGCGGGCAGAAGAAATTGCCGGCTCTGGGAAGTTAAGTGCTTTCAAGCAGCAGGGCTATCCCCCTCCTCTCCCAGTCACTATAGTGTTGATTGGCAGCGTGTAATATCCAGCTCTCAGAATTCTTCCAAGCTGAGTTTCCTGTTAACTCTGGTACCTTCAGCCAGAAGCTGGAGCTCAGGTTTATGTGCTCAACGCTGCATCTCAACATCTTGATTCTATTCCAAACATTCTCTTGTTGCAGTAGGATGGGGTGTTGTTATAGGAAAAGCAATGGAGAATTTAGGTGTGCAGAGAGCACTGCAAGAAAATTTTGAAATGAATGTGCTTGTTCTAAGAATACATATATTATGTACTTTTATTTGCTGCAACAATAATATTTGCGTAGTGTTGTCTGTTGTAGCGGATTGAGCCAGAAGTGCTCAAATGTAGTAAGCCCAGCAGCAAGAAAGAACCTCCCTTAGCACAATAAATTTCATATGCAGCACGATTTCACTCTATTGTGATAAGAGGGCAAGGTTTTAGCAAGGAGAACCGCTGAGGGCTTCCCCGTGCACCATGCGCTCTTCTGGTGACCTGCATTTCGGTCCCTGTGAAGTAAATCAAAGGCAGCATGAGAAGGTCATACTGAGCAGCTTGGCCTTTCCCTTCATGGTGACGTTTTTACAGAGCAAGTTTTGCAACTCCAGTAGCAGCTGCCAGGATAAGAGGGATGTCATTTTCACAGGACCGTTCCAAAGGCTGATGTAGGGCCTGCGAGGACTTGGCAAGGCTTTTAAACATGAGAGTGCCTAGATGATGTCCTGGAAAGCCAGCAGGGACAGCACCGTCTCGGGTTGATTGGTTTTGTACACAGGGAGATCTGAGCTGCCTTTTTCCCTTTCTGTGCCTTATTCCCAATGAAACTTGGTGCTCCCGCAGCACTGTGGCTTCTACACAAGCAAGAGAAAAGCACTTGTTCTGTGACTGTCCCTTGCTCTGTGACTTTCCCATGTGCTCCCCGTTAGTTGTGCTGAGCCCTTCTTAACATAAATCATGTTGCAGTTGCAGTAGTCTTAAATGTTAAATCTGTGTGTTGTGTTGAACTCTCCTCACTCCCTAGGTATAATATTTCTTACCCTTGTATTTTACATAAGGGTAAAAACCCTTATATATTGCCAGAGATATGTGAGGGGCGAAAAATGAAGTATCTGTTTTCATAAATCCTCTCTGTTCCTCCAGCATTATTAGCTTCAAAACTCCGTTGTTTTCACCTTCCTCAGAGAAATGCACCTTCAAGGACAATTTTACACTCTGGTTGGTCTCCAGGTAACCTATATTTTTCATTCCTTTATTATTAAACCTAGGCTTGTAACTGAAACTGAACTCTCATCCCATTTCGGATTAACCCCTCAGTACAAAATGTCAAGGATTTTCCAACTCTATCAAATGTTCATTAGGGAAGCTGGGAACCTGCTGACACCAGGGAGTTAACCCATTAACCCCTGCTCAATGTCCTCACCTTCCTCTGCAGGATCACAGCGAGCTCCATGACCTCCTAACACACCCCAGAGATGTCCCAGAACTTGCTCCAAAATGTGCTATTAGATCCTTTATTCTGGGGTCAATTTGGGGGAAAAAGCAAACAGCTTCACAGCTGCAAGGGGAAGCAAGTATAAGACTGGAAGTGAAATCAGCAGTATTTAAAACAAGCAAAAAAAAGATGTGTTATGTATTAATGGACCAAAACCAGCTCTTAGGTAGAAGACGAGGGGAAAGGCTCTGCTCGGATCACACTTTCCCTGAGTCCCCTCCTGGGGCAATGCTGGAGCCACAACCAGACGTCTCTGATGGAAAACGTGTTGTTAATGAGCACGGAAACATGCCCGACCCCTCCGAGCGGGCACGAGGGAAGCCCGGGGCATTCAGGAGAAGGGGGAGAAGCAGTGTGGGAGCAAGGAAAGACCCTGCTCACTGTGGCTGAGGGGGAAGGAAGGAGAGTGAGCAGGCATCTATAAGGGGTTCCTCAAGGTTTCCAACACTTGGTCTCACCCATCCATTCGCTGCCAGGTGATTCCTCCTTGTTTGGCTTGTTTGGCTGAGATGAGGAGGCTGAAGGGCCCCCATGGGACGCGGGCTCAGCTGAGGTGTCCCTCTCCTCCGCGCTGCACCCCTGCATGGCCGAGGGTATCGGTTATCACGTTCTGCTACGCAGATTGCCATTTGGGTCATTATAAATCTGTCCTTAATGAGCAACCCTTTTTATGGTAATGATCCTGGTATTTACATAAAAATCACAGCACACAAGGTAAATTATGTATTTCCACCTGCAATTTTTGCCAAGGAGTTACACATGCAGAATAAATTATTTTCTCTTTCCTGAGCAACAGTAATCACAAGTAACGTCCACAAACATTCATAACCACAGTTTCGCTTGAAGGCTATGTTTTTTTTCTCTTCGTAACCTGCTGTAATTAGAGTATTCCACCATAGCTGCGTATAGCAGTTTCCCCCACCTCATTCCCCATTTATGCAGTTTTAATAACTATCCGTGCTTAGAATACAGCATTTTAAATTAAAAAATTAAAAATTTAGTAGTAGATTGTTTCCCTGACAACAGCAACGACAACATGTAATTCCCACCGTGCCATTTGTAAATAAATACCTACAATTGCAGATACTAGCGAGATAATGTGCCTGAGGCTAATCGTGTCATTACAAATATTTTTAGTCACTATTTGATAATGTAGACCGTGATGCTTTAAATATGTATGAACTGAACTAATTTAACCACCTTGCTGCTTATTAGCATCTTGATAAAACCATTCTAAGCAGGGCCATATGGACATAAAGAGGTGGCTGAATTTTCCCAGGTTGTAACAGTTGTGTTTTTTTTTTTTTTTTTTTTTTACTTTTTTTCTTTTATTTGGGCTTGTAGCGTTTTTCTAAACCCATTAATGAATTGTTCATTGTGACGGCCAGGGCCAGACCTCCAGGGCACGTGTGAATGTGCCAGGCTGCTCGTGCCTGGTGAGTAGTGTCAGTGAGACGGTTTAGAGGGGCAATTGCCCTGCGTAGGCCAGGGCAATCCCTGATAGTTCTGGGTTTTCCTGTAGCTCTGGGTTTTGTCCTCCCCAGGGCCTGAGCTCTTCAAACCCCTCATAATCTTTGTTCTCGTGCTCGGGACTGCTGCAAAATGCTTCAGCTGGTCCCAGGGGAGCCGTGTCTCTCGGAGCAGAAGGAGGAAAGCAGATTTTCCCTCTAATCCCCGGTGAGAGCTTCTCTGGGGATGGCAGTCCCACCTGCAGAGACTGGGCTCAGGGCGCTCCCTCTGCCTGGTGTCAAATAAATTCTCACAGCGTAGCTGCAGCGGCGGTTTTGCCTGTGAATAGAATGAAGTTTTAAGAGGAGATTCTCTTAGGTTTCTTATCTTCACCTGTCATGTTATTCCATAGCTGTGTAAGCAGATTCTGAAGCAAGGATTAACTCAGTGCTGTGCGTTTAGCACAAGCCCTGACTCACATGAAACCTATGAGGCCAAATGCGGTCACCTTTTGGCACGGTCTTAGCTCGTTCTATCTAAGCCCAGTGAAGGCTGCAGCCTGTAGAGTGCATTTGTATATTAATTTGCCTGGACCATTTTGGAGCTGGAGTTCATCGTCTCCATCGCATGAGCAAAAATCTGTCAATACTGGCTCAATTCCTCCACTAGCACATGCTGCTCTGTCTGGCAGAGCTGGTGGAGCTGGGATGTCTGAGCTGGACAGTCTGAGGCACTAGTGTTCCCATGGGAAACAAAATCCCCAGAGAGGTGTATTTTAGGGCATGCAGTTTCAGAGGAAAGGAGCAGTGTTCCTGCAAGGTTCCTAGCTGTGCAATGCGCTGCCCTCAGTCATCTAGTCACGTGCCACGATGCACAGTGGTGGAGAGGGGGAGAAGCAGATGGAAAGGGAGAAGAAGCAGTGAGAGAGAAAAGGGCTGAAAGCCAGACTGCTGTGGGTCCTGACACGCTAAAAGGATTATTTGATTGTGATGACTGGGTTCAGCAATTCTCTGTCTTGGTGAAAAACACATGTGCCACCCCATTACGGCAAGTTCTACCTAACACTTGTTATATTGAGTGCACTGAAATAATGTTACACATAGTCAACCTTGGTCTGCACTAGTAATTAGTGTGAATGCATCTAATCTGAGGGCAGTTGAAACCTCATGTCTGTAGTAGGTGCTCTTCTAGGATAGGTAAAGCTGAACCAGCAGCTGAAAATAGTCAGCAATGTTCTCCTGCGACTCCAAAGTTGTCTTCACCGTGTTACCTCCATAGACGGATGAGCCAAACACAAAGAAAACAAGAAAAAGCTCTTCATGGACTTCTAAAGCCTTGTGTTACCTTTTGTGGTGGAAATGAAGGCTTTCCGTGGACACACCAGTGTTTCTTAAATAAGATGCTTTGATGGTCTCTGAGAGATTTAGCTTCTCACACAGTAAATATGGAAATAAAGGAAACATACAATTTTTAAGACAATCCTGTTGTTCCAATAAAGATGGGCTACAAATGCTTTTGTTCAGATTTATAACATCCAGGTATGTTTATGTCCATTACTACTTTTTCTCATTCTCTATAAGAAATGCGGCCTCATCTGGGTATCACACAGGGCTCGATGTTAAAAGACCCTCCGTGGGCCGGCACTGGCGGCGGCTGTCGGGGGAGCTCTGTGGAAATGTCAATCTGCAATACGAGTTCTGCAGACAACGTTATACTGGTCCCTTACACCTGCCCTGGGTGTGCAGCAGTGCCTGGAGGTAGGAAGTGATGCTGCTGCTGCTGCTTTCCTATTCCATCAGTTCAATATTGAAGC
This sequence comes from Crypturellus tataupa, assembly GCA_034781795.1. NCBI lineage: Eukaryota > Metazoa > Chordata > Aves > Tinamiformes > Tinamidae > Crypturellus > Crypturellus tataupa. The sequence continues at coordinate 760,921 of JAWLRI010000928.1, read as the reverse complement.
TGCGGTACTGTCACATCTAGGTTTGAATGTTAAATTGGAAACAGAGAGTCTAACAAGTCGTATGCTCTCCCAAGGATTGCTTTCGGAATTGGAGTGCCTATTATTTTACATATAATTCCATCTGAACTAAATAGCTTTCCATTCCTTGTAGTGCATTTCTCAGGTGTGGCATTCCTGCAGGTGAGAGGGGAACCAGCTCCTGGGAATTGCCCAGGCAGCTGGGAGGGGCTCAGGAGGTCACAGTTTGGATTATTTTTTCTGTAATCCATTTGATTTTAAAGGGGAGGAGCCGCGTTTGCCTTTTCTGCAGTGCAGTAAAGGTAATCGTCTTTGCGGGATGCCATACAGGTTGTACGTCAGGGAACACCCTCCGAGGCTGTGCCGCTCCGGCTCTCCTCAACGGAGTCGTTTCCTTGCTCTGCGCTCCAAGGGGGAGGAGAAGCCCAAAGGCCTTCTGAGCCCTGTCACGATGCAGCCATGGAAGCACCTGGAAACGAAGGCACCTGCAGTCATCGACGCATCGATAACAGACTTGCAAGGGGGACTGCTCGCTGGCTTGAGAGCACGACTGGGTGTTGCTCTTCACGGTTCCGCTTGCTCTCTGGAAGCTGTTGGGTGCTTCTGCGGCTCGTTCAAGACAGCTCCCCTTGCAGGCTCCTGCTCTTCTCAAGCCCAACCTCCTGACTGCAGGGACATGAGCTTCCTTTCTCTTCTGATACTGCTTTGTTTATTTATTTATGTGTTTATTTATTTATTTACTCTAGAAGAAAATGCTGCTGCAACTTGTTCTGCTTGAATGGTGCTCTCTGGGGAAGGGGAAGCGTGGGGCGGTGAGTGATGATTGATATCACAGGAGCTTCAGCTCCGCTGCGGTATCACTTTCCCGTATGCAGTAAATCACTTGTGCACCTTGTGACCCTGGGGGGATTGCTGCAGCTCATGAGGGTTCTCTGGAAACCCATCTGTTGGTGTCGAGGAACAGGAGACTTCATGAGGCTAAATCTTTCTTCCATTAGACAAGTTTCTTAAGTACCTGGTGTTGTGCTGCTTCCCAGGTGTCATCCATGATGCTGACTTGATTCTGCAGGTGCTTTCTTTTCTTGCCCCTGCCCGTTGGCTTTCCCAAGCTAGGACTAGGTATCCCAGTGACACATCTGATCCCTGTGGTACTGAGTGCATTGGGCAGCACAGTGTTGTCACTGCAAATGACAACAACTTCTCTTTAGCACACAGTCATCAGAGGGTGCCATACCAATCTGGTAAATAACACTCATTTCCACGTGGCTGCTTCATCCATCTTGAAATAGTCTTGAAGAAACAGTGCCTTCCAGAGATGAAGAGTGAAGTATAATATTTCAAAGTTGCTTTATGACCAGAGCAGAATTTCTAGCGGCAGAATCCATCACCATCTGAAGGTGCTTGGAGTCGTGTTTTTCTTAACCTGGGTGCAGGCGTGAAGAGCTCAGTTGCAGAAGACTCCCAGGTGCTCCAGTGCTCTCCATAAAAGAAAAATAATGGATGTTTTCATTAATAAAAGTGCAGAGCCTACCTTAGGCCCTCCTAATCCAAGAGTAATTAAATGCCTGGAGAAGAGAGTGATTCATACTAGCGCTTGTAATGTTTAAAAGGTTCCTTTTTTGTGTGTCTTTGAGCATGTCTCTAAGAAGGTATTGGGTTTATTAAATCTTATAAGTGATTTATTTCTCCTGTTAAAAAGTTGCTTTTAATCAGCCAGAGTAGAAGGAAAAAAAAAATCTATGTATTTTCCTAGCATTCAAAGAGAATGGTGTAAAATCTTTAAGAAGAGCATTTCATTATGAAATAGCCCAAGACCAGAAGTCTCTATGTGCTACTGGTCATGTAGCCTTATAGCATTTCTGGTATTGTAAACTCTTACTGTATTCAAACTCTTATTGTATATCTCGTAGGATGTGGGGGTTTACAAAACACCCCATCTTCTGACATTTATGGGCATAGTGGCCTTCCTTAGGAAAACATTTTCCTTTCTTTAGTTCTTATGACTGCAGAAAAAATGGTCACTGATGTGACCCTGCAGCCTCAAAAACCCAACAGAAAGAAATCAAATGAACTTAAAATTTATCTCATGATTAATATTGAGGCTGACTTGCCAATTTAGACTAGTTGCAAGTTCTGCATAAATAACCTGGAGCATTCATAACTACCGCTGAGGTGTGGGTTGAAAGGCCCTTTCAGATGTGGTTTTCTGCCTCTCGTGATATACCTGTGATAGATTGTTACTGTGAATTTCAGCTAATTCAGTCTCAATTTTCTGTATTTTTTTCTCTTAATTTTTCTCTTAATTCTGTCCTCTGTCTCGAGGAATGTGTGTATCTCGAGGTCTGTGTGTATGTGTTGCCCTCTCTGGGATCTAGGGAAGCCTGCAATGTCTAGTGATTTCACCACAAAATTGGCTGGGGAATTCACCTTCCCGCAAGTTAATCTGGAGAAGGGCACGTGTGCAGAAAAAAACTGACAAGAGAGAGAGGCAATATTAAGAAAACTGAGTGAGGAAATCCCCTGGGAAGCTGTTTCTGTAGAAAAACAGAGTGGCTCCACGTATTCCCTGGCTGAATCAGCTCACAGGCCTTAAAGAACCTGCCTGGCTTGTGAGCAGAACAGACCCTCATCATTCTTTTGTAAACTCAGCTTTTATTTTATTTATTTATTTTTTTTTAAGAAAAGATCTTTTCTTGAGTAATTACCAGCTTAGGAGTAAAATGATACTTGCAAGAGAGTTTTCAAGGCAGTTTTGGCTGCAGTTGGCACAAGGTCAATAGGAAGCAAGATGCTCATCCCACAGCCTTACAGACATGCTTGTCCTCCTTCAGAGCTCCCCTTTCCTCACTTGCTCAGGAATATTGGGCATATTTTTCCATGGAGAGAGAGAGGTTTTTTGGGTCAGACAAGCTCACAGCAACAGCAGGAGCTAAGCAGCTCAGACAAGACGTCTTGCTGCTACTGAACACAGCACCAACTGCTCCTATGATGCTGCTGGCCTCTCTAGCACCACTGTAAATTTCTCCTAATACAATTTGGGATGAAATTTACCTTCTGCAGAGCTGTAGACTGACGGTGGTTCAGCTGCACAGCCTGTCCACAGCTCTTCTGCCAAAACCTTTTCCCCTTTCAAGCATCGAATTGCTGCCAACCAACACATGCTCCCCGCGCGTGCTCTCAACAGGTTAAATGTTTCCCTAGTCCCCAAATGCTTGATTTTGCTCCTTACAATATCAAACTTCTTCCCTTTGCAGATTTTGCAAAGTCCGGGGAGTTTTCCTTTTCTTATGGAAACTTCCCAGAGTTTTACACTGTCATCCTTCTTTATGTAGATAGAGCCTCTGCTTTGCAGTTCATGCCAGGAGCACTTGGTAACTTCTCCACCAGCATAATTTTCACTCAGCAATCCCTATTAGCACCACTGGTCCCTCAAGTGTCCCAAGTGTGAACAGTGGCAGACTGTAAACTCAGTGTAGACCATGTATCAGCCTCTTTTAGAGCCAAGGAGAAAATCTGATTTGGGGAAAGCTGATTTGCTACAAGGCAAACTTAGCAAATGTGACAGAACACATTTAAAAAAACAAACACAAGATAGGTATGTATGAATATATTACTTATACAGTAGTTGATTTACCTGTGTGCCTGCGTACACTCTCGATGGTGTAAATGCAGCCCATTAGGGCTCCCAAAAGGGAGTTTTGTGCAAAGGTTTTGCCAGCCTCTGCAGCAGCTCCCCTTGCAGCTTGATGCGAGTCAGGGCTTTAATCAGCTGTGCTCACTTCCAGCATCCACCTAGCAGACAGATCTAGTATGTGCTTGTCTGAGGTTTCGATATTTAATTCATGTGTGAGTATAATTAAAGTCGATTCAGTCTGCAAAATCAGCCTAGGAGAGCACTCGGATTACTGCCTCTCTGCTCTTCTCTAGTGCTCCTCCTGGATAAAAGACGGGATAGAGATGATGGGAGCCAAGCAACTCTCATTTCATCGGCTGAGATTAAGCAGGGCTTTGCCCGCACACCAGAGGTGAACAGCATCAATAACTGCATCAGATTAGAGAAAACTGCATGGAGAACAGCGCAGCTTCAGAGAAGGTGGGAGCAGGATAGTCTGGACAGTATTGAAGGCTGGAGTTATCCTCCCAGCCAGTGTGTGGAATCAGATGAAAGGATGAGATCAGTGAGCAGAGGAAGAGCAGAGGTTGATAAAATCCTTAGACTTTGGAAGGTTTTACCTATTTAAACACAGTGCCTTCTCCCCACTGGGACCACGTGAAGAAGAGTGTGACTGACAGATCTGCGGAGCCTTTCCCCTCAAAAAAACATTAGGAGAACATGAAAAACAATCAACACTGATGGTTGAAAATCATGCACAATACTCTGAGGCAAGAAAAGGGAAAATGGATCTGTTTGTACAGGTGGGGTGAACACTGAATCAATGATATGAACTCCAGGCTGTGCTCTCCTGCTCGAAGTGAATCACCCTGGTCGGCATCTACCTTGTCACTAATGGCACTGTACGCTGGGAGATGTGCAGAAAGAGGTCACCACTTCCCATTTAATATTTTCTTGATGACTTATACAGAAACCTGATACATGATTATTGAGATGCTCTGAATCTGCTCTGTCTGCACGTGGAAGATGGGATATTTTCACGGCTGCGCTATCAGCATTACTAACCTCTGGGCACGCAGCGGTGTCCTTGATCCATACGGCACAACTGGAAAGCACTGCAAAAGCACTGATGCTGCCTGCCACGGTGGGAAGACAATTAGGCATTTGTATTTTCCTCTATCTTGTTGTATCAGCTAGATTTACTCTGTTTTTTGGGGGGTTTATTTTTTGCTCTTTTTTAAAAAAATCTTAGATCATATAATTATTGTGTTAGTCTCTAGGAGTTGAGCATGGGCTGTGAAGTCTTTCTGGAGTTTAAGAGATTGACCCAGTTTTTATCATTACTTTTTCATTACTCCTGCAGTATTGAACACAAGTAAACCTGGAAGTTGAAGACAAAAGTTTCCAAGACATTGACCCAGCTTCAGAAATGACGTACCAAAATCTCTTCCTCTTTTGCAAAATTATTCAGAGCTTTAGAGACAGATTCTTGACCTAGAACAGGTGTGAATGTACTTCAGAATAGATTTGCTCCATTGCATAGCTGAACCTGCTTGGTGTGAAAAAAGTATCCATCACTTTTAAAAACAGGGAGAAGAGTCAAAAGACTGGGGGAAACCCAAGTTTAACAAATAGGGAAGGGAATTTAACTGGAGACTGCAGAGGAAAGGCCAAATTTCTTACCATCTCCGGGGAAATTATCTGAGTCTTTGAGGGACACTAAACCTCTAAGCAGGAGCTTGCTGTGTCTCTGGACATCGGTAAATCGGCTCTTCATAGTTTTTGTGGTGTGCCTAAGATAAGTACCAGAAAACAATGTTCATGAGAATACACTGCTTCCCTGGAGCAAATGGGCAACAGAGGTTTTGCCTCAAGCATTAAACATCATCTGTGGAGAACAGAGGAATACTTTAAGCCCTGGATACCAAGAGCATTTTCTTTCCTATTTTGTATACACACAAAAAGTATATAATTATCTGTACAGCAGTACGTTCAGTCAGATAATAGTTCTGAAATACAAAATGAGGCCATGAATTCTTGCTTGCAGTAAGTCTTGAAGTCCTGTTTCTGTGCTGGGATTGGGGAGCTGCTTGACCTCAGGCAATTGCTGGTGGCTCAGCCAAGCCTGAGCGGGTCCATCTTGGTCTCAGAGTTGCCTCGTTCTAGGCCAGACCCTGGTAGACCAGAGCATTGGGTGTTGACAGCATTTTTGTTAATTGCTCCCTTTCCAAAACAGGCTCACCCGTTTCTGCTTCAAGGCTCCAGTGATGCAGTCCTTTGCAGAACCACTTAAGGCCCTTTCCCTTTTTAACCACAAATCCTACAGCTTTGCAACACCAAGGGAAGAGCCCACGGTGGTCCCAAGGCCAAGAGCCCACGGCGCTGGCCCAGCAGTTACTAGGGTGTCCAACTCCCACCTGCGTGGAGCGAGATGCTTTCCCAGTCACTCTCACCCTTGCGTTGCTCTGTTTTCCATCCTAAGAAGTGGATTGCTCACAGCCAGGTTAATGAAGTGGGTACAGCAAGCTCCTTAGTTAATTCCCTGCCTGCTGAGGAGTATTTATCACTGGTTAGCAAAAGTTGAAGTGTTCCAGGTATTCTTTAACAGCAGAGATTTGACATACTCTTTTCTGCTTCTCCAGGTGTCTTGCTTACTTAAAGAGTGTCTTAGCTAAGGAAGGCTGTTTTTTTCAGTATTTCTAATACTTCTGTATGGCTATCACTTGTCTCCCATTTTAACTCGTGTTTCACATTTTGTCTTACTTCCTTCTCTTTCCTGAATCTCATTTAGTAGCATCCACTCTTTCCTTTGAGGAATAAGCTTTCTCATTCCTCTCCATTGTGCATTGAAACATTAGCCAACCTCATGGCCTGTTTGTTTCATCTCTGCACGGGGTCAGGTTTTATCTCTTTTTTTTCTTTCTTTTTATTTTTTTAACTACCCTTGTGAGAAGAGTGCAAGCAGGAGCCAGAGTGATGTCAGCTTTGTGTTTGCTCAAAGAGGGAAAGCCCCAGTGAACGTGACAATTAGAGTCAGGGAGCTGATTGATTAGTGCTCGATCCAAGGGCTGCGCAGAAATATTTGCTCTTAATTATTCATCCTGCCCGGGAAGACCTTATCTTTGGCCTAACACTCCGTGATATAAGGAAACTGCTGAGGAGATGCAGGAGGGGGCAGAGGAGATGGGGATGGGTCAAGAACGAGCCAGCACCTCATGTTTCACTGTCTCTCGCCACTGCAGAGCATCCCGACAGGGTCAAATTGCATTTTGCTTCTGCGTGCTCAAGAATTCAGCTCCAGGGAGAGATTTATCAGTGGAGCAAGCGCTTCACGTGTGCCTCCTCTGGCAGCAGTAATCACAAGTGGACTTTGCGGAGCTTTTTTTGTTGTTGTTTGTTTTCCTCCTCACTGCTAAGGAAAGACCTAGGCCAGAGTGTCCCTGAAAGGGGGCATCGCGCAGAAGGGAGCAGCTTCTGCTGAGGGGGAAGGATCAGGAGAAGAAAGCAGAAATAGCAGGGTAGCCACCTAAATACTAATTTAAAATCATTTCTGGTATGCCACTGCTCTAGTCCTTAAGAAAGAGATGTTTAATGTGCACGCTGTCTTTTTGCTCCATGCGCTTTGTTTCCTCCTCCTTCTCATAGATGAGGTCGCTGTCTGTTTGCTCTCTGCTCTCAGCTCCAAGTGAACTGCTTTAGTCTATGAGTGCAGCTGCCTGTGCCATATATAAACACGATACGAATACTCACAGCTTTGCATTGCCCTCAGCTGCTCCCTGCATAACTGCTGTCTGTGCCCAGGGTGCCCAGCACGCGTCTGTTCCCACCCCGCAGCCCCTGCCAGTTCACCTGGAGCTGCAGATCAAGGGCGTCAAGGAAACATCTGGGCATCAAGCCAACAAATCGCGTACGAGTACGAAGGGGGATCTGGCAGGGAGCAGTTTCAGAGGGCGCTAAAGACACTTCCTTTAGATTAACAGGAGTTCTTAGCAATTTGGAAAGCCCCTACGATCTCCGGTACAGATTCCCTCTGGTTGGTGCTACCTCACAAGTTTTCAGGTATTATACTATTTTAACCATCAGGCTAAGTGCCGGGGACATTATGTCCTCTCCTGCTCAATAAGAATTAAAAATAAATAAATAAATAAATAAAGTTTAAAATAGGCCAACCCTGCAAATGGATTAGATGGAAACGTCATTGACTGGCTTTCCCAGGAGAGATTTGTGGAGCTCGTTGTACTAAATTAAATTATATCGTGAACATCGTTCCTTTAAGCTTTGTCTTTTTTTTCACAGAGGCTGTATAAATTGCTTTTTTTGTGTTATTTGATGTGGCAAAAAGCCAGGACTGAAATCTATCATTCTCCAAATCTTGAGCAGTGGTGATAGGTCAAAACAATCTAACATGAAGGTTATAATTATGAAGAATATTGGTTAGCATGCTTGAAGAAAATAATATATTTGCCTGAATTAACACCTAAGTACATTCTGACACAGAAGCTCACGTCTCTCAAGACTTTCTTTGACTCACTGAGGCACAAGAAGTCCTGGAAGCTTTTTGGATAATCTCAGTCCTTAATTTCCCATGAGGGACATGGACTGCAAACTAAACTTGGGGTATAAAGTCCTCCAAAGAACACTTAAATTTTGACATTAATTTCATTAATAAAATAGTGTTGGATTAGACAGGAGTGATACTGATTTGATTGTGTAGTCAAACCACAAAGGGCCACAATGGGCCCATTTAGGAGAAAAGATAAACATTAACAACATTAACAAAACATTAACATTTTTTTTTTATGAGCCTTAATGTGCAGTAAAGGTGCTGGCTGACAATTTCTAAGCTCTTAGGTTGGACCAATCCACCCTATACTTCCGATGAACAGCTTTGGGTTGCACCTCCACAGAAAGAGCAGCTTGAAGACTGAAGAGCTGCCCTTGATGCCAGCTTCCCTGCCACCAAAGAGCCCTGGGGCACCTTACTGGGGATGACCAACACACTAATGCGGAGCTTGGTAGTCCAAACCCACCTGAATTAATGTGCACGAGCATCCCAGCAGTCAGTGGAAAACACTTGTGCAATTAAGGGTTACTCACTGGAATGGCTGGACTTGTTACTCCTTGTAGGAGGAGGAACTAGAGAGTGTTTGCCATTGGGAATCAGGTAATTGTCTTTTTAATGCAAAAAGGCTTTGATGAGTTGGTTAGGATACAGAAAGAAATTAAAATTTCTCTCAAATTGTGTGTGTGTATCTATATTCACATATCTATATATGTGTTCACGTGTGTGTGTATTTATGACTCCAGCAGGAACTGGACACACAAGAGAGATTGGGCTCTTACCTTTTAAGTGGAAAGAGATGAATGTAAAGGCAAATCCTCTCTGAGAGCTGAGTATTTTTACTACTAATACTTAGCAGTAGTAGTATGGTTTACATCTTTTAACGCACTGTTTTACTGCTCTCCACAGCCATGGAGTAGAGAGGCATCCTTGCTCTATCACTTAAAAAACTTACGGATTTCACTTGGCTTATAGTTCTCTGTTGGCAAGAAATTAAGAAGATTTATTAGACTGTGACCAGATTCCAGGAACATTAAAAACAATGAAAAGACAAGCGCTGCCTGGCTGAACTTTGGATCGGACCCAAGTATTTTCTCGGGGTCAGCAATTCTTGGGGGCAGCAAGTGTGGCAATTCAAAGAGTAAGATGCCACTTCCACCTCTGTGCTCTCCCCCCACAACTGGGGGTCCAGCTAGACCCTGGCCAGCTCCTGGACCAGCTGCTGGACCATTCCAGAGCATCACTTCATGCAAGTCGTCCCGTAGGATGTTAGCAGCACGGGTGCATTTTTAAGGCCATCACTGGCTGTCTGCCACCGAGGTTTGGAATCTGCATGCGGTAGATGGGTGGCTCTGGTCAGGTCTGGAGCATCACTTTAGATTTGGGGCTTGCATCCCTCCCAGGTTGCTCCTCACCCTACTTGGCAGACTTCACCAAGGCTGGCTATGGCTGGAAGGAGTGGGAGGAGATTTTTTTTCTGGTCTCTCTTCATTTTTTAGTTAATTGGTGATTTTTTCCCTTTGGCTTGGGTTCTTTCTACCTTTCGTGCCTCCGTCTTATTAACTGGAGCCAGTTAGCACAGCAGAGATGCAGCCAAGAGTCAGTTGCCTCCTTTGTAGGCATAAAAGGAGAGTTTTCATGCAATCTGTTGCTTAGACAGATTCTTTTCTCTTTTTTTCCTCTGTCAGACAGGACTATCACAGGAACCTTGACTTCTGCCGTGTAAAAAGGGAGGATTGGGAGGTTTTCTGCTTTTCCCATTTCCCACTTTGGGAGCGGAGCCTCCTGCCAGGACGTGAGAGGCAGCTCGTCCTCTCTCCACGTTGCTCCCGCTGCCTTCTCCCTGCGATCCAAGGGAGCAGATGGGAAACGCTGCGGAGGGACCGGAGCCCTCGACTCCCCGCTGAGAACCGGGTCGGGGCTCAGGTGTTCCCTCCTCTGCCTCGCGTTGCCGCTATAACCAGGTCTGTCCAGGGGGTTTGCACAGAAGAGCTGCCACTGAGAGGCACCTGCGTGCGGGTAGTTTGTCTCGGTACCTTTGCACTGACGGGAGAGGGAGAGGAATGCTTAATTAGGGAATTAAGCATCTTTTAAAAGATTAATGTTTCTTTGAGCTCCTTCGAATCAAAAGGAAAAAAAATAGTGCAGCAAACTGCATGACAGGAATCTCTTTTCTCTGTGCAAGTGCAAGGCTGGTTGGAGAGAAGCATTCCTCTGCTTTCTGCTGGAAAGATCCAGGTAACAGGAGAGCAGGCAAGCCCAGAGAGATGTGAATTTTGTTTTTTCTCCGCTGTCTTTTGCTGCCACACATGCACCTCAAGGACCTTGTGGTTATCAGTGATCTCCATCCCCAGCAAATGACGATTAATTAAAACACCCTGACCCTTTCAATTAAAGGCGCCAAAGCATGGGGCTAAGCAGTAGTTAAGTGCAGTAATTGAGTATGAGGAAGACTGTGTATTATCACCCCCAGTCTGCAGATGAGAAAGACTCAGCTTGCAGGCAAGAACCCCACCAATTTAATAAATAAATAAACAAACAGAGCAGAAAAAAACAGAATGAAAATTCTAGTTCCATTGAAGTCAATGGCAAAATGCCCTCAGCTTTGAGATGGACGTGGTTTTGCTTCAAGGGTCTCCTGTCCCTAGTAACAAAGAAAATGTGAAATGAAAATGTGAAATGTGAAATGAAAAATATGAAATAAAAGGATTCAATGTTCTGAATAATTTCCCCCAAACTTGTGACAAGACACCTGTAATTACTGTGCCACTTTAAGTAGATATTTACCAATCAAATTATATCTGACATAGTTCTTGAAGGCATGGAAATCATCTTAAAAAAAAAAAGAAAAAAGTCATTATGTGCATCCATAATATTCGAAAAATCAATGTTGTTCAACAGGCCATATTGACCTTCTTAGGTGCTGGCATTTTTTAATTACATCTCAGAAATAAGATCAAAAATGTCATTTATACCTTTAGAACCTCCTTTAAATAAATGAACAGCACCAATGATTCTCTTATTGATTCAGTAATATCTAGGCTCCCGTAATAAGGGACTCTAAAGCTAAACAAATAAAAACAAACAAAAAACCACACTTCCATTATTTTTTTGCAGAAGAAGAAAGTTAAGCTTTAGCATATATTCTGCAAAAACTTTATCCATGTTACCTTTTCTAGCTTTTTGATATTATTTCTCCATTCCGTACACCAACAGTCAAATCTACCTTTGAATTGGTTCAAAAAGGAGGCTTTTGTGGCACCTGTTCAGCAATGCTGCTCGGTTCGCACTGTCACTGACGTCTGTTGCTCGTTAATCATCACTTGCACTCAGAATGTATAACCGAGAATTTGTTTAAAAAAAAAAAAAAAAAAAAGCTATTAGCATTGGCATAAGCAAATATCGACAGGTTTCATTAACGTGAGGAAGATGGATTGCTCATTTCCTGAAATGTGCTTTAAGCTCCTGCGAAAGCCTGGGCCGGGCACCCCAACTGCTGAAAGACTTAAAGGGGTTTTTATGGAAAAATCAGAGGGAGACATTGAAAATATTCACAAATTCAGCGTGCACTTGACAGGTAGTTGGTAATGAAGAAAAGTGGGAGCTTTTCAGTAAAAGTGTGCTTTTTGGTCCAAAATGGCTCTTTTTTCTGTTTAAATACTGGTTTTAAAAGTGGAGTTTGGTACCGATTTTAAGACGGTGTGAGCAGGTTAAATGCCGTACGCATCCAGCAACACGCAGGGGGAACCAAGGGGATAGATGGAGAGAAAGGAGCTTCCAGACTTGGGGTTCTTGTTTTTCCCTTCAGGCCTGATCAAGCTCTAAGCTGGAGGGGAGATGGGAAATCTTGGGCCTGCAGTGGCTGCCTAAATTGAAAAGCAAAAGTTGTACCTGTCCTTAGAGCATAGACCCTCTTCCCATAAAATTGTCCTAATCTGTGTTTTGACAGCGTGAACGCTGTAAATATAAATATTGTCTTTTACGTCTGACCAAAGCGTGGTGCTTCAAGCCTGATGCTTTCATTTTTACTGTAAAAGTACACAGTTTTTCCCCGCTATTTCAGGAGAGAAGATGTTATGGAAAGCAGGTCTGCTTCTAGAAAACTAAGAATTTTATCAAAACAAACAAACAAACAAACAACAACAAAGAAAAACAGCCCAATGAAACATTTTAAATAAGTTGTTCTAGGTTATGGTTGCCGGTTTTCCTATCTTCACCCTCCCTTAATGTTAATATATTAACATTATATGGGCAGATAAACTTATTTTAAAGGTGGCTGTTTTGAACTTTGTAAATGCCCGAGGTTGTTCTTTGACTCTCTGGCATGTCCAGGCTCAGTCCACATGGCTCCTCCAATGAGTCCTCAAATGCTCCAGCCTTGTCTGCTCTCCTGGAAGCGTTTTTCCATCCTTTCCCTTGAAACGGTGTCACAAAGGATGCATCGTGCGTGCCAGGGTACTGTCCCCTGCTGCTGCTGGGGATGGGGAGGACACCCTCCTGGTTTTGGCTGGGTGACACTCTTCCTTCTTTTTCGATAAAATACCCTCCTCCTGGGAGACAGAAAGAAGGGAACGTTTCACTTTCTACCACAATCAGGCAAATGCAGGCAGCAGATTAAAGAAGCTGCAGCCTGACTTTCAGGATCTATTGTCCAGGCATGCTGGTGCACATCTTTTGTTCTAGTGCCAGAGGAAGACGTTATCACAAAATGTGCCCAGCATCCCTGTTCCGAGCGCACATTTTAATTCAGCTGGCTGGGTGACCACATAGCTGAATTCAGAGAGGCTTTTACTGTTCATAACTGTTTTCTAGAGCTGTGTTAGTTCATTACTTCACCCTAAAGGCTTTACCTACCCCTTTTGTGTCTAGAAGTACTGAAGAACAATTCTAAAACACTTATTTTTCTCATGCTGTTAAGGCGGGCAACAGGATTTTGCTTGCCCCTGTAGTTGATATTTCAGAGGGAAGAATTATGTCCCCTTCCTACTGCCTTCCACCCTTTCCACATTGTTTTGAAATCTTTCAAGGTATGTCTTAAAATATCAAAAATATTACCATACTTAGCTGTAGCTGTAGCTGGTTGCAGATAAGTTGAAAATAGTTTATCCTCATGGGTCTGTAGGGCTCCCCGCTAGTTCTTAACCCCAAGACCACAGAGCCCACCACGTATCTGGCCCATCCGGCTCATCTTGAGTGAGGGGTAGCTCTCCTGGTTACTTTACAAGGGCAAAGGAACTACCTGGTCTTCACATGCACGGAGAAGACCTGTGTACATTATCCATGAATAATATATTAGCGTAATCATTTTCAGCCTTAGTGAAGATGAAATAAAGGTTTCTGGACCTGAAAAGTCATTTTTTAATCCCAGAAATGCTTTCAGTTGTCTTTCAGGAGCCAGATTCACTTTCATATCTGCTCTCTCCTTTGGTTTCAAAGCAATCCAAGCTGTTGAGAAGGGGTGCCGGTGGCAGGGGTATGGAAGTGTCCCTTTAGCTGGGGTCACAGATTTCAGCCCCTGGCAAGGCCCTGAAGCCGAGTTTCACACCTCGGATACCAGCACTGGCACTGGAAACCACGGCCTTGCTGTTGCTCTGCAGGTGCAGAGACGCTGCCAAGGAAATTAACGTTTCTTCCTCCAGCTGGGTTTGGGGACCAGGATCAGTGAGACCCAGCACAGACTGCGGAACATGTCCTAGCGTTTAGCTATGTAGAAAGTAAACTTTGCTATGGTTAAAAGCAGTTTCCTTTTACAATTACTGATGTTCCTGCTGCAAAAGTGCCTGCAGACAGAGACAGGAGAGAGTGCCCTGTGGCAGGGCTGGGTTTGCAGCCTCCTCTCCGGAGGGCTCTGCCAGCACCAGGAAAACTCACACGTGGGCAAAGAGATGAGGCTGGGCTGGGAACACCATCGGTGACAGCAGCGATTGCTATTTAATAGAAAATGAAGAAGAACAAGTAATAGAAGATCTGAATCTTGTAAAATTCTTTGAAGGTGGAAAATATTATAATAGTAAAATACATCCTTGATCCCAAGCATCAAAGCACTCGGCAGTGATTCCCGGCTCAGACTGCAAGCTCCGTGCAGCTGCGATAATGCTTTGTTTTGTATTAAGCAAAGTGCCACATAATAGAGTCCTGCTCCTTAGGGCTTAGAGATACGGAGACAACACAAATGCAAATAATAGTGACTAATTAGCAAGCCCCGCAAGAAAAGCTGTTGCCATTTTACATGCGGTAGTGAAGAAAGGAAATGTCAAATGAGTTATTCCAAGCATGAGTGTGAAAAGGTTTAAGGAGAGGAGACTAAAATACTGGCTGAGGGTGTATTTTGCAAGCTGAAAAGAGACTTGGTGCCTAGAGGGTGGTGTGGTTTGCTGACCTGTCTGCCTGCTGCCCTTGCCTGACATGTCTTGCACCCAGGTGCTGTCTGCTGAGCATACAGGACTGACCAATCTTTGACCAAAAGATGCTGAATCAGGTAAGGTCTAATATATTGTGTTTCTCTCCTTGTTCAGTATCCTACCTGTGGTTTGTGGATGCTTTGTGGTGGCACCTTCAGGTGGTTTCTTGCTGTTTTTCTGGATTTGGTGGCTTTTTTTTTTTTTTTTTTCTTCCAAACCCCATGCAAGAGCAGCAATGTGTGTGGAGGCACGAGCTGACAGAAAAGCCTGGGAGCATTTCTCAGCCTCATTAAATGAACCCATTCAGCTTTCTTTGTGTAGGGCCCTGGAAAGCAGCCAACTAGAGATGCCAAGAGCTTGGCAAATCACCATTAATGCACAGCAGAAATAGATGTTGTGATAAACTTGGATATGTCCCCCTCACAGAACTCATTACTCAGGCGTTTCATGCTCATGACAGCTACTTTCTTTGCATTTATGAATTTTTCCACATGTGAATGCTGAGTTTTATAATAAACTGTAAGTATAAGCTGTTGCAAAGAAGTTGTGTGGTACCTAATCAAGTCCTTGCAGAAAACTTACCTGTTGTCATCCCCCATTCTTCAAATGTACAAACAAGATTTGCGTTAGGAAAGTGTTTCTGGCTACCCTGCAAAATGTCTAGTAATATAGATTTTAGATACCACTATTTTATGAAGGTCTTTCTTGGAAGGTAAATGTATGGAGGGAAAATGTATGTCCACAGGGCTTTCACCATGTCATAATAGCTATTTTTGCTCTTTCTGGACATCCAATATCCCTGGTGTAAAAAGGTTGATCTCAAGACCTTTATGGGATGATATATGTGTAAGCTAGCAACCAATTTTTTGTGTAGCATGTTTAGATCACAAAGGCAATTTAATAATTTTGTGATGCTATCCCACCAAGGTAACTCCACTTATTGCTAGAGTTACTTGTGGTATTTCTTGCTGTGTATCAGCATAAAAGGCCACAGATGTAAAGTTTATTGAATGCCTCTTCTAAAGACTGATACAGTCCTCTGTCCTGTCCTTGCTTCAGTCCTAGCAGGAGAAAAAAGATTTTCCTTTCCATGTTAACTTTATTAGAGAATTTACTTTTGTGTTCTAAGCTAATCTTCTTTATATGCAGCTCTGCTGCTAAATATTTAAGATTCTATACTGAAAAGGGCTGATAAAAAATCTTGGTAACCGCTGTCTGCCATTAAACTTCATTTTTACTATAACAGACTTTGCTAATTTTCTCCGATGTGTTGGATTTAGTAGTTCATGTAGCCAGTGCCAGAAGCATTAGAGGAAAAGGTAAATTTTCAGCCTGTTGATTTGTTTAATAATTTGATTAGTCCTTCCTCTTTGACAAGTTCACACCAGTGACATTAAAAGCTCTCATACTGACTCAGTCAATACTTGTGTTTCCCATGCACTAAGAAATACTTCAGGCTATCATGGCATCAGGCTTGCCTGTAATCAAGGCTTTCTGTCCAAAAAAGTGTTGCAGCAGGATAAACCTGTTCCTCTACTTTCTCAGATTAATTCAGTGTTATCGTTGCTGAAAAGCTGTATGCATTATACTCCTATTCCTTATTTTCCTTATTAAGCCTTTGTCTATGCAAACTACCTTAGACTGAGTTGCAGAGATGAGATTTAAAAGATAATGTTCCTCAAGAGATATTTCTTAAGAATATGTGCTTATTCCAAACAAGCCTTGGGTGGAAAAGACCTTTGCTTAGAGAGGTTGAGTTAGGTGAATACAGCTGGAAATTGTCTCTCTGCTTGAAAGGAAAAATAAACTTTTTTTCCAGTAAGCAAGTAAGAACTTGCTTACAGTGAATAGTATAGTGATTGAGCATGGCAAGGTTTGCGGCTCTTTTAAAGCAGGGTTAATCAGCAGTTACAAAGCAAAATAGCTAAATGATAACCCAGACTTGGAGAAAAAGAGCCTGATGGGAGGGTTGTTCCATGAATCGGTGCAGGATCCAGGTATGTATCAGCTACCTGCAAAGACATTACTGCATTGTTTTATTTTTCTCCTCAGAATACTTGTACGTGATGTCCTGTCTAGCCTATCATGTAGATATGCACTTGGTTATTTAGTTGTAATTCAGCAATGAGCAGTAGAAAAGTGCGGAGTGATAAATGCGATGGAGTTGGTGTGGGGGGAAGCTATGAGCAGGACCAGCAGAGGTATCTAACTTGTGGCTAGAAAAACCTGCAGGAGAGACCCCTTAGTGTTTGGAAGCTGTTTAGAGGGAACAATATAAAGAATACAATATGTCTGGTATGAATACCTTGTTCTGTTGCTGGAGACTTGTCCTCTGATGTTTGATACAGGCATTGAAGTGTCTTCCAACATCAAACTCCATGAATAGGCAACCTATGGAAGAGATGAACCCTTGCTCTGTCTTTGTGACTTCTAGTTATATTTTGGAATTCAACTGCATCTTTAGAATTGCTACCATTTTTCAAACATATTATTTATCTACTAAGTCAGGTGTTCTCTTCCTGACAAGGTTTCTCTTTTCCATGTCAACATTGGTGAGGTTTTAGAGGCACATCTAGGCATATGTGAGAGGGTGCTCATCTCGTTAGCAAAGTGGTATCTCAAGGGCCACAGAGTTGCAGGCGTAAATTTACAAAGCAGCATGAACTGACCACAATACAGCATATAACCATACAGCTTTCTCGGGAGTTTCTCCCTCTCTAGAAAATTTGATTTGCAACAACATTGTTATCACAAACCTAATTTGCCATTATATGGAAGTGTTATTTATGCAATGTTTTCTCAGTCTCTTCATCCAAGACACGTTGTGGTGTTTCCAAACAGGGCACATACAGTACTTTGTTAATACCAGGTACTGATTTGACCCTCAGGTTTTCCATTTGTAAGATTTAGGGCATTCTGTTATAGTCCATTGAAAAGCTTTGAGCCACGGAGTTCTCTCCAGAGCTATTCTCTGGAGCTTTCCAAGATAATTACAAAATTATTACTGCGCTGATGACTCCTGGGCCACATTCTCAGTTTTTTGCTCTAGAGCAGTAAAGCTTGGAAAACCATTTTTTTTAACACTTCATCGAGCCTCCCTGACATTTTCTTTAGTGCGATGTAATTATTGCAGCTGCATGTGTTTGTTTGATACTCACGCTGTGGCGTAGCTGTTGTGCACGTAGATGTTCCTCTGCATGCGGTAACTGTGACTGAGCTGGTTGGGCGCATTCCTGGGAACCAAAGCTTTTTACATCCAATAGCTCACAGAGTTTTTCCGAAAAGGGGCAACCGGAAAGCACTTTCAAATACACTTCATGCCTTCCCTCACAAGTTGGCAACAGAGGCCCACTTTCTGCTTTGAAGTTCTCTAAATCTCTATGAATAAAGTAGGAGCAGGCAAGCAATTATTGAGAAGTGTGTGCAGGAACACGCTGATGCAGCAGACTGGGCTCGAGCAGAGTGTGCTGTATTGTCTGACAATAACCAGTGCTCTAGAGAAATGGAAAACAGGCAGGTCTTGAGAAAGCAATAGAAAAAGCAACCGGTTTCCCTTTTTTGAACTTCTATTCAAGGGCTGGGTATTTTCCTGTGTTTCCCAAATGATCAGAAAATGAGAAGTCACGAGCAAAAGATGCAATGCTGCAATGAAGGCACTTGAAACGCTCACCTCCACTCTCAGCACTGCCTTTGGTTCCAGCAGATTTGCTGTGGTTGAAATAGGAGTCAAACAACTTGGAGCACCAATATCTCTAGAGCCAAGGCAAACTTTTACACAACGCATGTTCCATGTGCCAACAAATGAAAATCTGAAGCAGCCAAACCATGTGAGACTGGAGCTGAAGGTGCTCTGCCTCCGCAGAGCCTGACCCGCACAGTTCTCCTGCTTTAACATGGAGCACCAGAGACCAGGAACACAGAGCGCTAGTGTGAGACTTGTGCTGCCCGCGCTGCTGGACGTCTCCGGCAGCCTGCTTCTGTGGGTGTTCACAAAGTGCTGAAGTGACTTATTTAAACTTGAGTACCTTGAGGTTGCTTCTGGCCAGCAAGCATTTAAGGCACAGTCGTTGCCTTGTGGAGGGTCTTGCTATGGACAGGACATTGATTTGATGTTACTGTCACTGAGCACCCTGCTTTTTTGAAAAGCTAGTCTCAAAAACGTCCCTGTAAAAGCCATAACCACCACACTGGACACCTCTATAATGATCTCGGGACTGGCAGAGTCCTACATTGGTTTATGGTGTGGAGTAGACACTCCAGGCAGCTCAGCACATTGGGCTGGTCTCTCTTAGGAAGATTTAAAAGCCTGACTCATGGATTCTCTCTTGAGCTTGGGACTGGCAACACTCTGCTGGACATAATGTAAAAGCAGCCCACACAGAACCGGATAGACTTTTCTTCTGCAGAAAATACTCATCATAAAATACACCTCAGAACTTGTTTTCAAATAAATTTTCAGGGGAAGTGCTGTTTTATTTTATCCAGATTTCAGGTACAAATTTTACTCACACAGAAAGGTTTTTCATCAATGGAGCATTCTTTGAAAACTAAACAAACTGAATTTATGTCTAGCATTTATTGGGGGGGGG